>VYZV01008192.1:0-47176 GCA_013401275.1 Pandion haliaetus | reverse complement strand
TCCACAGGCTCAGGTTTTGGCTTGGTTGGCTTGACAATGGGCCGGAGGTTTGGCTTCTTCACCTCCTTGGCTGACACCTTGTGTCCACATTCCAGTCCCATTTCGTTTTTCAGCTGGAAGAGTTTGCCCTTCTCCGGTTTCAGATCAGGCTTCTTGCTGTCCTTTGAGGCCGCTGACTGCTTGGGTGGGATCATAGGCAAAATCATGCCTGGGGGCTTGGGGGGAGGCCTCTGCCTCTCCAGTAACTCGCCTTCTGATTTAATGATGGACTCCTTCCTGGGCGGCAGGCTGGGCTTCTCCTCTGTGTCACGGTCCGAGATCTCCTCATAGCCACCGGCAAAGGCTAGGTCCCCGCTCTCAGGAGCCTCCTTCCCTTTCCAGTCTTTGGCCCACTTCCCACCACAGTCCGTACCATTAGGAGGAGCCTCCGGCAGAGGACGGCACGGTCCCGTCACTTCCTCGCTGACGCTGCTGTCGGCTGTGGTGTCACCAAGCCGGAGTTGGGCCATCTCATTGGGTAGTGGAGCCAGGAAATTCGGCCTGGATGCATTGCTGGTTTTCTTGTATTTATCGATGAATGTGGCAGGGGCCCAGCCTTCCTTCTCATCAATCTGAATGTACCACCAGCCACTCAGGTTCTTCTCAATAACCTGCGGAGGGGAAAGGAAACCTCAGCCACCCATGGAGGAGCCCTGTGCACAAGTGGGGATGCTGGGTGTCTCTGAAATGATGTCAGGGTGGTATACGGCCTCAGTACCTCCCTGTCCTGGTAACCAAAAGCCAAGTAATCACAGGACTGGCATCCTAACAGGAGGGGAACTTGCTAAGGACTTCTGCCAGGGAGGGGACCTGCATGCCATGGGACTGAGGAACGACATAGCCGTGTCAAGGAGCTGCGGATGAGCTGTCACCATCCTGGGAGGCAGGACCGGGATGCTGGGTACTGGCGGTGGCCACTGTGCGGCACTGTTGGAGCGATCAACCGGCAGCAACAGGGATCGGCAACAGTCCGGCCTCTGGGTGCTCCAGAAGTGGTGCTGGGACCTGGGAGGAGCTGACTGGGGCAGCCGTAAAGGAAAAATCCTCTTGGGAGGCACAGCTTACATTTTGAAAAGCAAAATCACATCTGCGAGAGAGACTCTGCCAGCAAAAGTGCTGTGCCAGGAAAACAATTCTGGAAGAGCTTTTAACTTTACACCTGGCCTAAGAAAAAAACCCACCATCTCTACCCCCATTTGTGGTGTGGTTTTAATTTCCATTAGCTCAGACAACACAGCACCCACACACTTGGGGGACAGGAGGCCACCAAGAGCACCACGGACTCCAAAGTCTCGTGAGCTCATATGGGTTTCTCTCCCACTCTAGGAGAGCCCTGGGATGTTAACAGTCCACAGAGGCAATCACATGCACCACCGTGCCTGGTTTCCACCCAGAATGTTGTGGTGAGCACATCTGCCCTGCCTGGAAAGGGAGCTCCTGCCTGAAACAGGTCCTAGGGCAATGGGAGTCAGGAGTGCTGCACTAACGTGAAGGTGTGAGAAGGGAAGATGACAATCTCACCTCTACTTTCATTCCTGCCTGGAAGCTGATGCCATCAGGGATGGTGGTCTGGAAGTCAGCAATGGTGTAATATTCCTCTTCCACTTGAGGAGGGACAGGAGGTTTAGGCAGGTTCAAACCACGTGGCTATGACAAGAAAAAAAGAAAACCCATCAGCGTGTTTCTACAGCAGGGTGTACAGTCCCCCAGCCTGCAATGACACAAGCCAGCACATCCAGGCCAGGGAGATCAGCTGTGCCCATGCGGCATCCTCACCAACACAAACCAGCAAACCATTTCCAGGCTGAGCAGAAAATTGCTCAGCACCAGACCTCTTGCTGACAGCAGAGTCACCCTCTCCAGAGGGAGGGAGCCAGTCTGCAGCCTCCCACTGGCAACCCACCCTTGCAGGACAGACTGGCCAAAAGTTCATTTAAAGACCACATGCAAAGGAAAGAGTCTTAAGACAGCAGGGAGGCAGTGTGCATACTCCAGCCTTGACCAAGAGCAGAGCCCACGGTAGAGGGGCAAGATCCCAGGCAAAGAATAACCAGTGACCAGAGCTCCTTTCAGAGCTCCTCTCCGACTCCCTTTGCCATTCCTGCTCTCCTACATCAACTGGCACTTACTATGGTGAGATCTCGGCGAGGAGGGGGTCTCTGCCTCATCTTTGGTGATTCTGTGGAGGAAGAATTTCAGATGCTGTTGAGTTTCTGGCTTTTGGTCACACATGTGTTCACAAAAGACAAGTGAAAGAAAACAGAAAGGCAAGGACGAAGCCTGCCCCATGAGCAAGGAAGCTGAAGGAGGAACCTGTCTGCCCAGTACCCTGAGTGGCATGGGTCACTCAGTTTTTGAGGGCATCCCACTGGAAGAGGAACCAGCTTTGCACCATCAGGTGCTGCTGGAAAATACAGCTGAAGTCACCATATTAAATTGCTTTTTCATTGCAGGCCTGACCCAGAAGACCTGGCCTGCAGAGGGGTTAAAATGTCCTAGCTTCTGAAAGGAGAGCATCTCCAGTCTGGGAGGGAGAAGCTTTTATCTCCATCATATTTGCTGGTCCTCAGCATGTCCCTGGGCAGCACTGTGCTCGCGCCCCCATCTGCCTGTGCAATGTTACCTCCAGGCCTTGCTGCAGAGCTCACAGCGGCTGCAAGCCTTCTGCCTCCCTCACACCCCGTTGTGTCGCCCAAAAGCCTGCAGGAAAGGCTGTGCTGACACCCCAGCCACCGCCAGCCTCCTCCCCACCAGCCACTTACTGCGTCGGATGTCAGCATTGGGCAGGGGACGGCTGTCAAATCTCCCATCCCTTTGGCCAGCAAGCCCATCCTTCTCTCGGCTCGCCACGACCTGCTGCCGGGAGATGCCATCCAGATCCGAGGCACATGAATGAGCAGAGGAGCCTGACCCCAGCTTCTGCGAGAACATGTCTCCATTTCCCTTTTTGAGGTAGGAGGCGGGGGCCCAGCCTTCTTGGCCCTGGTACCTGCGGTGGCAACAACAGCAGTCACTGCGCAGAGCCCCTGCACTGCACCAGGGCTGTGAGCCCTTCCCAGAGGAGCAACCCACTGCGCTCCAGTGGTGTTGAGCCATCAGACATCCCCAGAGCCAGAGCTCAGGACACGCGTTGATCTGGGCAAGTTTGCCCGCGTGATCTGGGCAAAATGAGCTTGCCAGCGTCATGCTCTGTGGCACGTGGGCACCTGGAGAGCTCCAGCCATGACTAACATTCCCGTGCAAGCTAGCTACAGCCAGCAGGCCGAGGGCTGGGAATGGTGCAAAGCCCGATTTCCTTTTCGCCTCAGCAATGGCACTGGTTCAGGAATGAAGCGCGCTGGCAGGGGAAGCAGAGGGGAAAACCAGAGGGCTGCTGCTAGGATTGATGTACCTGGTCTTTGGAGAAAGCGCAAGCCCTCTGCCTGCGTGCCGGCAGCCTGGATCCCTTCCCCGTTCTAAATCTTCACTGTTTAGGAGAGAAACTAGCCCTGCAATCTGATTGAAAAACCACATCGGCGGAGTCTCCCTGCCATGCTGGAGGGTCCTGCGCCAGCGTCAGAGACTCACCCTGCTGGCTGGGCTGCAGCCACTACACTCAGATGGCACCAGCTACTGAGCTTGTAATTGCCTTTAGAGCTCTTGTGGCAGCTCTCCTCTGCTTAAAAAGTCAATGGACGTTTTTCTGGGGCTTTGCTGCTGCCAAGACCACAGGTTCAATGTAAGGTTATGAAAACTGCAGCATGTGCTCCCACCCTGCTCAAGTCCAGCCATTTGCTAGACCACAGACAAGAGAAAATGAGCTTTCAGGAGAAAACAAGTATCAGCTCGGGACGATCTAGAGTCTTTGGCCTCAGCATACCCTGCACAGAGCAGACCTGGCCCAGACAATGGCCCTTCTCTGCAGAAGCCTCCTAACACAGCCAGAGGATCCAGCCTGCCTCCGGGACACTCACTGGTTTTCCTATCAGCAGCATATGACGTAATACTAATGCTCTCACACCAGTTCCCTTTGTACTGCTGGGGCATGTGATGCTGTGATGCGTCCACCTCCCAGCACAGGAAATTGGGGGATTTTAAAGACATTTAACCACAGCTATGCTTGGTTGAAGCCCTGAACGTCAGCTAGCCTTAGTTGGTAGGGTTGGAGAGAAATGAGTTCTGGTACTCTACCCTTCCCAATACCCTAGACTTGCCTTTGGACCGTACATCCCACGTGCATCAGGTCTTGCTCTGCACAGCCCCAGCTGCAGTGTCAGGGAAGAGGAAGAAGTAGGGATAGTACCTGATTTTCCACCAGCCCTCCAGGTTCTTCTGGATCACCTCCACCACAGCCCCTTTGTCCAGGTTCATTTCATCCTGGTCTCTTGCGGTATATGGGTAAATAACGGTGTACTTCTCCTCTGTTGGAAAGAAAGTGCAGTTTCACGGAGATCCTGCTTTATGGAAACCTGGCCTCAGTCGAACAACGGTTAAGTGCTTTATATAATGATAATTCCTGTTGTAATACAGGTGCAAACACACCATTCATAAAAAAGATGCCAGTGAAATGTATTTCAAAACAAACCCAGCTGCATTTTGAAATGTAAGCTTTGGTGAGCTAGTCTGGCCCAAGGAGAAGTTGCCTAAAACAGTTCCTCCTCTCCTTTAGGACTAAAGACTATCTTTTATATGACAGCTCTCCTTTCACCTGCCCTTCACAGAAGCCTTGCATGCATCCATTTCAGTTCAAATTTCTTTCTCAGAGCCCTTAAAGAAGAACTGTCCTCTATACAGGGAAAGCAATCCCACAGGCATCAGGGAGTAACCCCACACATACAGATGTGCTCTCATACACAGCTCTTAAACTGCTCTACAACAGCAAGTCTACATGAACTTCCCCGTTCAACAGCTGGGTCCCCCAGGACATTGGTCAAAGCCATGTGGTGAGCCTGGAGAAGAGTCTAATGTCTGTCCACTGGACCGATTGATGGTAAGCAGGGACATGGATGCTCTTCCCTTCAAGAGGAAGGGGAAAGATCCTAAGAGCCATGCAGACAACATGTCAGACAAACAGGTCCATCCATCCACTCCTCTCCCTCACCTTCTTCTGTCCTCTCTGGAAGAAACCTTAAGCAGTGCCACAATAGGGTGAAGGTTATTTTGGGAAAAGTCTACCTCCAAAACTGACACCTCTAGCCATTCATGTATCTGTACCATGCAGGTTTCCTGGATTTGTCTTCTTGGAGGAGCAGAGCACTCAAAAGGTCTGATTTCCCACCTCCCTCATGCAAATGAGTCAAAGCAGAAAATGTCCTGTCACATCCAGCAAAACCAAGCTGGCTCTTCTCCTCCTGACCCCCTCTGAGCCACTAACCCAAGGGCCACAGCTCAGAGGAGTTACTCTTACAGGTACTAAGGCAGCAGTTGCAAGAAGTCTGCATACATGTGTTGGGGGAAGCAGAAACTCCAGCCTCTCTACCCAAAACAAGCCTCAAAAAGTAAGAAGGAACAGCTGAGAGAGGAAAGAGAGGTGGACATGAGTGGACCTAATAGAAGGCTGAGGAGCACGTATGGCATGCATTGAGGACTGACACAAGCAGGGTTCATCACATATAAAGCAAACAAACATGCAGACAAGGCTCCAAGCACAAAACATGGGCAGCCGAACAAGTCTCTACGAAGTCCACCTTGACCCCATCCACTGGTGTACAAGTCCCCAAGAGTCCGACGGCGGCCAACGTGCCTGGGCAGAGACCAGTATCTCCACGGGACTGGTAAGAGCATGTTGGGGAAGCAGGAGAAGGACAAGAAAGGATGTAAGGAGGCGGCACTTCGGGTCCAAGAGGAGACAGGGCTGACACCAGAGAGTGGCACAGAGACTGTACTCACCTGGAGCCCTCTGGGGGCCCTCCCTGGTCTGAGCCCCCCTCCCACCTCCATCTCCCCAGATGAGGGGCTGAGCCAGCCACAGCACTGCTTTGAGCATACAGTGGTCAACAGGAAGGATGTGTTCTCCAGGGGCATTTCAGATTTGCTCTAAGCCAAGTTTGCAGCCTTGCTATTCCCATAACATGAGCTCATGCATGCTTTTTGTTCTGCATGGGTTTAGAAGGCATGTGAATTGTCCTAGGATCTGAACTTTGCTCCTCCTCCAGTGCAGGTAAAACAGCTCCCTGGGGCCTAAAGGAGGCGTTGGGATGGCAGGACTGAGTGTTCCCTGGAGTTAGCACCTTCAGCCCCTCTGTGGGATCCAGCTGCCTCACTCCTGCTGCAGCACTGGAGCAGAGTACTGGGCAGGCAGGACCACTATGGGCAGACATGACTGAACAGCAGGTGTGGGTTTGTCCTTCCCCAGGCTCGTGCCCTGCCTAAGTCAGGAAGGGCTATGCAGTCCTGCGAGCAGCTCAGTGCAGTTCAGCAGGAAAAAGATGGGGCAGATGTCTCCAGCAGCTTCTTACCTTCATCAGGCTGCATTGAGAACTCATCCTGGACACCATCCTGGGCCTCCAAGCAGGTTGCTGGCACCCAGCCTTGCTCCTCCGACGTGCTCACAAACCACCAGCCTGAGAAGAAAACAGCAGGCAGCTCAGCCAAGGGCTCCCACTAGCCAAAACCTCTCTCCCTCCCTCCAAACCATGAGCCTGGGGGGCTTTGCCCCCTCCTTGCTGCCTACATGGGAAGCGGGGGTGACCCCAAAGCAACAGAGCCAAGCGCTATCCAAAAGGGAGCACAGACAGCAGCACAGGAGAATCACAGCTGAGTGATAGCTAAAGGTACAGTTCCCTCCCCACGAAAAATGGGAGAGCCTCTGAGGACTGAATGGCTCCAGCCACCACGTTTGCTTTCCTTTTTTTCCCTCCATGGTTCATTTTCCCTCAGTCTGGGTCAGCAAGCCCAGGCTAATTAGCAGAGATGAATACGCTGTCTGCAAATCGATAGCTGACTCCTGCCGCGCTCTTGGCTTCCTTACGTTTGTGGAAACAGCAAATTTTAAAACCTACGAGTAAATGCAGGATTAAAACATGAGCTTTCCCAGCAGAAACCTCGCCAGCTCCATAGCGGCCACAAGCAATTCTGGGCCACCCTGGGTGTCCAATCAAAATAAATGCGTGCTCCTCAGTTATTAAAAGCACAAGCTATTTGTGTCTTTTGGGGGAAAAAAATAAAGACTGAGCATTATCCTCAGAACCTCACCAGTGAGTCATTTAGAAAGACAACTGAATTGTCGGGGAGGGAATCAGCAGCTACCTGCATGGAAGGGAAAACCAGGGCTGACATTTGATAAATAAATTATTTGCCATAGCTTTTCAATTGGCTGTGCTAATAGGTTTCACTTGCTTCAGGGTTGCTTTTATTTTCCTCATTCTCAAACACAGCTGCTGGTGCAACTAATCCTCTGGGGACTGCCTTTTCAGAATTTTAAAATCTATTTTCACGATTTATCTTTTACCACCCTCCCCCCCCCAGCAACCTCTGTTAACTTAAGGGAATAAATTCCCCTTTTCAACAAACTCCAGAAGCTGGGCCCATGACATGGCTTGATCCCTTTGCAGAGATTAAGAGCAAGTTTAAGTTTTGAAGCAAGCAAATAGTTCGGCTGCCTGCCCGCTCTGTGACTGGGTGCTTCATTGTGTTCGGAGGCAGGAATTGCAAATATACAATGGGGGCTTTCATGGGCACCATGAGAATGTCCCTTTTTGTCAATAAAACAAGGCTGCCAACTCCAGGAATGGCTTTTGTCCTCAGGACCCATCGGCCAAGTTTTTCAGCACGAAAAAGCATAAAGTAGAGACAGTAAAAGATGGACAGCGCCTGGCACTCAGAACACAGGTAATCAGGCCCTTCCTTTAGAGACAGCTCTGAAGTCTTGTCCACGCTCATACAGACAGCCTGCAGACTGAAGCTGCTTTTTCTGCGTCCCACCTCAGCTGACCATGCAAGGACATCCCTGTGAGGTGCCTGGAGGCTGTTTTGCTTAAGGTCCTATTAGGAAAACACCGACAACACAGGATTGCTCTTCCTGCCCCTGCTCTGTGATGCAGAGTAGACACGAAGCCCTCTGCCAAGCCAAACTCTCTGTACCTGATTCGTTCTTCTCAATGATATCCACCAACTGGCCCACGCACAAGCTGATCTCGGAGCTCTCCTGCTTCTGGTAGTCCGCCACCACGACATACTGCTCCAGCACCAAGGGGTCGACCGACGCAGAGTCAGCTCCTGCACAGGGGGATAAGAACCGACCCGTGTGCCGGGGTCAGCACCAGCTCCCGAGAGCATGGGCCACCGCTCCCGAGCACCTGCTGGCCTGCGAGCAGCTCCAGGACACCCTGGGGACCCCAGCGTGAAAGACGTGAGCAAGAGACTTGGGCAGAGTGAGGAGGAGAGAGACCAAACCAGCAGCCAGGTGAGAAGGGTACAGCCAGGTGAGACCTTTCACTTGCTACCCACCTTCCTGCTCACAGACAGAGCCATCCAAGCAACCCCACCACCGCCACAGATGCACACAGCAGCCCGGGTCTGGCTGTCAGAGACCGACGGGGCTCGGGGCAGTCTCCCGTGCACTGGCACCGGCTGCCCCAACGCACGGACCAGCTCAGACCCCCACTCAATACACACAACCTGCAGTGAGTTTTGCTGGTCCTGGCTAAAGAAGCTGGACACCCAGGCAGAGGGGTGTTTGTAGGAGAAAGCAGCATCCCCCTGTCATCATCACCCTTATGTATTTCAGTCACCCTCTCACAACTTGCCGGCGCGGGTTGCACCCTCTGCTATTTGCTCCACTAACTCTGCTGAGCTCCTCCTGCTGGAGATCCCAATTTCGTGTCAGGAAAAAAACCAAACAAACAAAGCCCAAGGAGGAGCAAACGGGCGGGATACACCGGGAGCAAAGCTTTCCTTTGGCCAGAAAGAGGCCCGACACCCGGAGGAGAGACGGCTGCGGCCGGGATTGCTGGAGCCCGGGCAGGCTGCAGGTGGCACTGCGGGCTAAGGCCAGGGGACAGCCGGGAGCACTGCCAGCCCCCTCCTCTGCCAAGGGACCAGCAGCGAGGCACAGCAGGGAAAGGCTGGTTTGTATTTTGCAAGCACATTTTCATTTAGGAGAGTGCTCTGGATATGGATGCCCCCCCTTCGCTCGGCGTTGCTTGCTATGGTAGCACTGCAACGGAGGTTTCCACTCGCATCTGTCGCTGCTTTAGAAACGTGGCCCCAAGTTTGTCCCTATACGCTGAGCAAAGCTACCCTTTTCCCACGTGTGCACGGACACTTGCTGTGTGCAGAGGCACCATGAAGTGACCCAGGGTTTTACAGGCTCACATGAGCAGAGACTGCATGTGCTCAGTACCGAGTCCAGCCTATGCAGCCCCACCGAGCCGGGAGTTCGCTCGGGCTCAGCCTCCCACTAAACCAGCCGCAAGGCGTTCAGTTACCCAGAGCACCAGCACCACTTGCCCCATCTGCCTCCAAAAGCCTCCAAGAAGCAAAAAGGTGTCAGCAACTCTTGCCCACAGGGTCCCCTCTACCCCGAGCCCTGGCTCTGGCCTCCAACCCAACACTTGTCAGATGAGGACATCTTACCCCAGGTACGGTAAGAATTAATTAATATTTGCCAAGTGCTTTGGAAATAGGATAGTGTTAATTGTAATAGCATGACCGATACAAAAGAATCACACACCTGATTGTGGGTGTTAAGTCAAATTTACAGGGGCTGTGCATGTACCCTGAGCAGGGAGCCTCAAGTTTTGGGTCAGGGCAGAAATTATGTCTGGCCCAGCCCTCTAGCTTCTACAGCATAGCAGATATATGGGACAATGACCTCCCAGTCTCTGAAGGGTATGAAATTACATAGAGAGTGGTGGTCCCTTGGGATAGTTAGGTGAACTGCAGCAAGGAAATTCAGGCTAAGTTATCAGGAACAGGTTTCTCTGGCCAAGTGCACCTACCCTGCAAGAGGCCCCAACGGCTCTCCCATCACATGAGACATCTCAGCCTCACAAAAGATCTTTCCTATGGGGGAACTTATTGCAGGGCATAGGCTGCCCCACAGGAAAGCAACCAAGGGTGGCATACTCATCCCAAAAGGGTACGAGTAGAGATGAACAAGATCTAGCAGGTCTTCAGCAATCCTAGGATGCTCTGCTGCCTCACAAAGAAGTTCTCCTGTCCACAAGGTCATAACCTCTCAGCCTGGTTCTGAGAAACAAAAACCACAACAAGGATTTAAACAAACAATGTATCTTCAGGACAGTCTTATTTAAAGGAAGAGGAGGCAAAACGTCCGTGTTATTCTGCTATAAACAGCACTCTGCACAGCTCCAGGTGAGCTGGCCAAGTGCAGAGGATCTGTTACCACTAATGAAAGCTTCCTCCATACCAAAACCCAGAGGTGGGGCACCAGACAGAATTAAAAATAGCCCTCTAAAGTGAATAGTGGATGCTAGGACTATCTGTTCTACTAGCTCAATTAAAGGTTTGTGCTTAAAGTGATCAGAAGATCTACCCAGCCCCTGAGAGAAGAATAACAGCTATAGGAAGAGAAAAGTACCCTCCTTTCTGCCTCCCTTGCTATAATTACACCCATTGCTCTAAGGCTATTTGTAGTTTCAGCAGGCATTTCTGGATCCTCCAATGTACCTATTAAACCAGCAACAGAAGTGGTAAACTGAGCTTGGAGGAAGAAGTAGGAGTTTAATTTCAGGAGCATCTTCACCTGGCATAATCATCCTCAACCACAAAAATACACACTCAAGTGAACAACAAAACATCCTTTATATGGGCAGACTTGGGTTCTCTTAAAAACAGCAATGGTGTAAACCTTACCATCTAAGATGAGAGACAGTACTAAAGCTCTGCAGCTGGGGAGGGGAGGAAGCATTAGTAGAGTCCAGAGCCCACAAGAGAGTGAGTTTTGCAGACAGCTGTAGGCAGGAGCACAGACTGTGTACCCTAAACACCCCTCACTTGTGAGACTGACACAAACATGGCCAAGAGAAGGGATGTGCATTGAGTCAAGAGACCACTGAGGTCCTTGGACTGAACTTCCAGAACTGATGCTTGCTGTGGATGTAGGAGAGCCACTGGGGAGATGCACTCAGCTCTGCAGGCAGGGTCAGGCAGAAGCTGCCTCCAGGCAGTGCACATCCCAGCTACCAACCCAAGGATTGCTCAGCACAGTGACCTTGTTCTCATGACACGTCACATACAAGTCAGCCCATAAATCTTTGCAGGTTTTGTTTGACCAGGAACATGGCCATTCACCCAAAGCATTGAGATATACAAACCCAGTAGGAAATCTCATAGATACGGGGTTGCTTGTGACTTTTCAGCCTTTCCATTTTCTGGCTTTGCTGTATCAGTGCCAAAAGCAAGGACTTTCTTACGGGGCTTGGACACTGGTGCCTTCAGAGGGAAACAAAGAGCTCAGGACTGAAATAAGGCTATTTGCTTTTGAAGCCTGCCCTCGATGTACACTCTAGCCCTTGCCTAATGCACCTTTCAGAAATGTCACGCTTTGGATAAAGTTTCTTCTTTCTAGTCCTCTGGCCTGTGCTAATCAGATCCAGCGCTCTCAGCATAGCCCCTCTTCTCCCAGACTTGGGAGATGAATTTGTGAAGAACAGTACTGCAAAAGTGACTTTCTTCCTGCTCTCACGTGAAATGGGCACTAGATGCTGTGCTGTACTCTTTGCAAGCCCTCTCATCTCTCCAGGGTTTTTTCCAGAACTGGAAAATAATCACATGGAAATACCATTCATCAGTAGAGTTTTAGAAAGGTCCCCCTATGGATGCTGTAGGATACGAGAGCTGTGTTTTCATTGTCTCTCATTAGACTGAATACTGTGGTTTGGGGTCTCTGTGCCATTGCAGGTACATTACATAGCACAGCAAAAGGGACGTGGCCACACAAGAAAGCATCTAAAATAAAACTGGCAGGGGCATATTGGAGCTCTCTGCCAGCCCCCTTGGGCAGCCTCACCCAAATATAAACTCTGGAGTCTGTTTTAGGTTCTCCTGCACTAAGTCAGTGGTGCAACGAACCCATGACTCTCCATCTGTGCTTTCTGCTGAACTGCGAGAGGAGAGAATAGAAATGCTCAAAACAGTCTTTGGGACTGATATGATGACTACTTTTAGATGTATCTAAATTAGTGGCCAAGTCAGTCTTCAGAGTCCCAGAGCCTGGGGAATAATCCACCCCCCTGCAAGCTGCAGGCTGTACGGAGCCTGGGCCCATGCCTAAGGCTCACAGACATGTGGGATTACAAATACTGGTAAAAAAACTAAGCAGAGGAAGCAGATTTTATTTCCAATGCTCACTTACACAGGGCCCTCCTTGCAATAGCAAATGTCACCTGAGTCTCTTGGTCACCACAGGAGGTTGAGGGCAGGCAGCACTTTAACCCACTTTGTATCCCAGTGTTTGCTTAAATCTGATTTCAAAACAGGGCTTGCTGCTGTCAGGAGCTCGGGAGCTCTTTCCAACACTCTCCTGAAGAGCAGTTCATCCCCTCTCTGGCAATGCTGGGAGAAACACAATTGGGAAATCGCTTTTTGGAAAATTTTCATTATTTTTGTTTGTTAGCAGCTATTGGATGCCCCCTCCTCAGGGAGATCCCATATTGAATGAGCCTTTTTTGTGCCTTGCTGCATATTTGCTACCTCAAAGCAGACCTGGCTTGAGGAACCGATGAACCATCAGGGACTTCCTCAAGGTATAGCAGGAGTCAGGTGACAGCAGCAGAACAAACTCTCTTTCTGCTGCCAGAAAATGCAAGACAGGGAGAAGAGTCTCTGAACATGTCTGGCACAAGGCATCAGCCCTTTGTAATGTTACTGCACACAAACATCTTTCCCTGATGGCTACTGCACATATGCCAGGCGCCATGGGCAAAACATGGCATCCTGCCCTGCCAGAGCAGGCTCTGGTTTGGACGTTACCCAAACTCTCCCTGTTCCCTCCCTCTCAACAGTGCCAAGCAAACAGCATCCCAAAGAGCATTTTCTCTTTGACCTCAGCAACATCCCTGTGTCACTTAGAAACTCACCATGCCAACAGGATGGTGGAGTGAAGCTGCCCATAAACCTGCAGTGGGAAGGCAGGGCGAAGCTGTGTACACAAGCAGGAGAAAAGCTCATACTTCTCTAACAGCCAGCATCCTTAAATTGAGTTCTGCCTTCAAAGAACTGAGTTATGCAGCAGAAATTTTCTTCCTCTTCTTCTCAACCCGAGAGGCCTTCTTTTCTCTTGCCTAATGTAAGTGGACAGGATTCAAAGTGGTCTAAACACACACTGATCTCGGGGAAATATAACACCCTTCCTTTGCTCACCAAATGTTCCTGCTGAGCCAGCACACAAGAGAAATTTTCAAGATGAGGGAGATTGTATCTCTATTCTACCTCTGTTTTATCAAAAGAGAGGAGAAGGAAAGAAATTGCAGCCTGTTTTTGTCCCCACCCACAGCCAGATGCTTCTCTCTGCCTCCAAAGCTAGTTGAAGACCCACCACTTCAGCACAAGAAAGCTAGTACAAAAACTGCAGTCTGGGCTTGCAAATGGCTCATGAGAGCTATAAAATGACCATCCCAAGGTCCAGCTTTGACAGACACACCTTGCACCAGTCAAAGTTTGAGGACAAAATGTTGTCTGAAGGTTTTAACCACACTGGCAAACCGCTGCTAGTCAATCAGGAGAGCACCCAGTTATGACCTGCCCATGAGAACAGACCAGAACCAGGAGCCACTGTTCAAGCAGACAACATCTGAGCTTTTCATATATAGCTACACCTAGTCTCAGTTAAGATGCTGGGACACCATCAGTTCTTGAGGGAGGGATGACCTGCAGCTCCAGGGGAAAAGAAAGGGGAATCAAGCCTTTGAGTCTCTCCTGTACCTTTTCTCTCTCCTCCAAGAAGATCCCACTCATCTACAAGTGAATTTGCTTACACAGCTTATGGCACTGCCAACTCTCTGGCCAAAAAACTTTCCACAACCTATTTCAGCAGAATCTCCATCCAGCCAAGACTCAGACCTTCCTTCCCAAAGATTCTCATGCTACTTTTTACCTTCTGCAGCTCCAGTAGCTGAAAGACACCCTCCCTAAACCACAGAGTGAAGGCTCTTCCCCTCCTCTCTTCTTCTCTTCCTGGGAAGCTCAGATAACTGCTAAAACACACCAACTACGGGGTCTTTCAGAGATGTTCCCCCCTCTTGAGGTGCAGGGGTAGAGCATCCTAGACCCAACTGTCCACCCAAAGGGTCCCAGCTGGTGCAATCATGAAACAAAACATACTCCTGCGTCGGGAGACTTTCAACCTCACGCTGACCACCATGCAGCTCAGACCCTCCTCCAGACTTGGGAAATTTTGCATCCCCATCCTCCTGGCTGCAGACCAAGCCCTGCCCTTCACCCAAGACCTGTGACACAGCCCCTGCATGTGGAGCTGTACTGACAGCCTGCCATACCTCTTCTCCACTACTGCCCCGTATCCACTAGCCACCACAGAAAGCTATGGGGGACGTGACAGCTTCTTGCAAGGGGCTTGCCCACTCAGCCCGAGCAGGTGTCCCCCCGGCAAAAGGCAAAGCAAGAGCAAGGGCCAGGTAGCGAGCGGCTGTTACTACCTCTCTGCAGAAAAGAGGCCGTTCTCTGGATAAACCCTGATGGAGGAACAAAACGATGGGAGACAAGGCATGAGGTGGGGAGGGAAATGAACTCGGGGGTGGCAGCAATGGTGGCAACAACTCAATTAATGAGTGAACAGGGGGGTCAGTGCAGCGTGGAGAGCTGCAGGCATCCGTCCCACCTTTGGGACCACTGTGGGAGGTGCAGGGGACGTGGGACTGGGACTTGGAGGCTGCAGTGAAATCCCAGGTGGATGGAGGGGGCACACCATGTCGGAGACTCCCACAGGGGAGCACAGCAGGGGTTTGGCTCGCCATGGAGTCAGACCCTTGCCCCGTTCCAGGAGACCACAGCTGTGGGTGAAAGGAGGAGCTGGTGGAACCAGCAGAGAGGAAAGGAGTCCTTACCAGACCTCTTCTTTCCAATGGGCTCCCTGAAAAAGAGAAGGAAGAGTGTCAACAGAGGGATGGGGCAGTTGGGTTGTTGGCCAAGTGACAAACCCACCCAGGAAAGCATAGTGGTGCTGGCCCTGGCTGGGCCGCTGACCTCCCTCAACCAGCTAATGTGTCCCTGGGTGACATGGGGCATCACCCACCTTGCAAACAGCCCGTCTCTCCCATCCCTTCATTTAATAATTTAATACTTTTGTCTTTCCCAGGGTGAGGCTCGGTTGCTGGCCTGGCCTCCTTGGTGGCTTGGTCTGACAGCCACAACTCCCACCATGTCACTTGGTGAAGGTTGGTGGATTGGGATGATCTGGCAGCAGAGTCAGGAGCTGGGGAAGCCCAAACACCCAAAAATGCTCCCAGCACAGACCACAGCTCCCACAGAAGTAGGCACCAGTTTGAAGACAGACAAAGAGGGAAATACTGAAGTTCCTCCATTTCCCATGCCTCTCTCAGGGACAAGGATGTGGAGCGGTTGGGGAAGGGGTGAACATTTATACCCCAAAACAGGACAAGTCATTAGAGTTGTAGAAAGGATGGACACCAGGGCTGTGCAGCAGAAGAAGCACCTCCAGGACACAGCAAGCAGGAGCTATTGGTGGTTATGAGGAGGCAATGAGGCAGCTTCAGGCAAAGTGCTCTTGCTATGGCCAGCGCTGGCCACACCACTGATGAGATGGGTTAGAAACCACAGGTCCTGGGTCCCTTCTCTTATTTGAATGTTGCCAAGAAACATGGTTGCTGAACAGCCTCAAACCCAGGGCACAAGCACAACTCTCACAATGAAATCTGGGGCATTTCATGACTAAAAAACAAACATGAAAACAAGGAAAATATGGGCCCAGAAAAGCCTCAAAAAATCATGGGTAACAAACCAAGACACTCAACCAGCCTGAAACCCAAACAAATGCACCAGCGCTGTCCCCAGCCCAACCACAGCGGTCCATGTTTCTACAAAAGGGCTCTCAACACTTTCACATAATTCACCACTGTGGCCTTGAAATGCTGCTGTAGTGGGGGGGGGTGGGGGTGGGGGTGGTAACCTTCTCCCTGTTCACTTATGGAGGAGACTGCTTTTCCCGCTCTTCAGACTCACACGCGTGACAGATCAAGACCATCTGGCCAAGATGAAATATTCTGGTACCAGCAGACATGCATAGATCCTTGTTACTTCCAGGAAGAGTAACAAGCACAGAGCAGGCACTGGACCTTCCAAGGACGAAAACATTCACCTGGTGGTAAGGGGATCCTCCTGAGGCTTCGAGCTGCCTGACCACTGCTTGGAAAGGCTGGACCAGCCCAGATGGACCCCAGGAGCCCCTTCACCTGCTTATCAAGTCCACTGGCAAAACAACCTTTTCCCCTCCATCCCTTTGTTTTCAGGCCAAGCAGAGAAATCCCTCCATGCTCAGCAAGAAAGCCAGCCAGAGCTGGGCTATGCTTTGTTCTCTTTCAAGCTTATCTGCATTTTCAGACCATAATTACTGCAGACATTTTATTCCCCTAGAGTGATGGAGTGATGTGGGGACTTGGCTGCCTTCAAAGACTGCCCACTCATCCTGGTGATGTGTTCTGCTTGCAATGCTTTATCCTCCTGGTCCCCCCTTCCCTTTACACCTTAAACCTCTGGCACTCTTCCATGGACCTACCAATAAAATTAAATGAAATGCAACAAAGATGGACTAGAAACAAATGGGACATTGTTACCTAGAAACTGGAGACTATCTGTTAAGTTCAGAGACCACAGACTGTGCAAAGACCTGAATACCACGTCTCAGGTGCAGAGACCAATGGAGGAGTCTACTGGACAGAGCATCCCAAAGACATTTCTAAACAGAGACAGCATTACAGAGTTCAATCAGAGTTTATCAATAAGCCCCATTAAATTTGCCCCAGCTCAGCGGTATGGTGGGGAAGGGACGAGAAGCAAGGCCAGATGAGCACGCTGGAGATCAGCAGGTGGGCATGGCACCCTCGTGCTGACAGGAGGGTGCTGATGGAAATAACTGTTGTTTTTCCCCTGCCATCTGCTAAACCCATTACTGTAACTCATCCCCCTGTTTCCTTTCACCGGCTGCTCCGTCTCAGTGAGGGGGCAAGGAAGGAGCTGCAATTTCACTTTGCTGCTGGGTTGTTCCTGGCACAGATAAAAAGAGCTGTAGGTCTAAAGACCAGCAGCCTCAGCCCACCACCTCAGAAGGGACAAGAGCTCAGACAAGACAGGAAACAGCAATAAACTCCCGGCAGCATCTCCTCTTCCTCCATTCCCCATGGACCAGAGAAAGGCATGCAGCACAGCTTACATGCACGGCTTCTTGGAAACTGGTGGCTCCAGAAGAAAAGAAGGAAAGGCCACTCTGCCTTCCACTGTGAAACTCATTTAGCTCTCACACCCACAACAGCCAGGCTGTGCAGATGAACCAGGCATTCACAGCACAATTTCAAGGCACCAATATGCAGCTATGACTGTGTGCCACCAACCAGCCCCACAAAGTTTCCCAGGCGGTAAAACCCAGGACTGGTTCTCCAGCTGCTTCCCAGGACTTTCCCAGCTCCTTGTTGGGAACACTGAAGGCAAGGGTTCCTGTGTGACCGGCATCTCACTTAAAGCACTGAGCCAACAAGACAGTCTCAGGGTGCACTGGGCTCAGTTCAGAACCTAATAATCCCCCAATGCAATCCTGAAAGGAAACTTTTACACGTGGAGAACTCTTAGCACCAATTAATAATCCCCATGCCACTTTTTTTTAGGAAAAGGGAGTCAGGTTTCTTAAGCATCTTCTCTAGTGTATCAGACAGCATCCCTCTGGATCCAGTGATGGGAAGGAGTGAGATGGGGAGCACAAGGCTGCAGCAAGGGCATGAGGCAAAGCTAACAGCTTGGGAGGTAGCTTGATAACAAACGCAAACAGGCTGTTCTTCAACAATATGTAGGTGAGCTGTTAAACTCCTTACTGCAGGATGCTGTGGACCCTGAAAGTCTTCATGGACTTACACGAGCATAATTCAGGCAAGAAATGTTAATTAAAGCCATTAATTACAAACCCAGGAAAACCCTAAAGGCTAAAACAGTGTCTAAAGAAGAGGTGTTACAAACTTGCTTGACTTTAAACTCTTTCCTAAGGCACTCACATTTGGTGGCTGCTAGGCTAGGCAGACCGCTGTGTGCAGCAGGGAGGTGGCTGTGAAGTTACCACACAGAAAAGCCCACCTTGCAGTGGGACTCATGGGAGGAAGGGGTCCTGACATGTGGCTTGGAGACCTCAGCACCACCCCTGCTGCCCCTCAGCCCTGGCCACAGCCAGCTCACGGAGCAGGAGAAGGACAGTGGAGCACCAACACAAGGAAGACAACTCCAGCTGCTGCAAAGCCAACCACACAGGAGCCACGATCAACATGCAAGATGAGACAGATCTGAGGTCACCATTCCAAGAAAACATCTCCCGCAGAAAAAAAATCTATCTCCTGTAAAAAAAATCCTTCTGTAATACAGTAATGCCATCAAAATGGCTATCAGGAAGTAGTTCATCTTGTAAGTATTCAGCAAGCTTGGAGATGTTAGCAAAGTTTATGCAGACGAGAGAGACTGAGGAATGGGGTACAACAGAGCTCTTGTTTGGGAGAACTGATGTTCAGCAAATGCTCCACTGAGCACTGAATGGAGCCCCTGTCCCCCACACTGCAGTGCCAGTGCTACCCGTGTTTAACCACTGGAGAGTTGGCCAAGCTGAACCTTCGGGCTCAGAAAGCTGCCCTGTTAGCCCAGAAAATCAAGTACTCTGTCCATGCAAGGGGCTTTGCACTGGCACAAAGCATATTTTTGCAGCATGGATTCAACCCCTCTGATATTTCTGTCTGCTGTCATCTAGGAAAGACAGAGACTCTCAGCAGAGAGTGAAGGAGACCACTATTTTGGAGCTGAGATCTAGCCTAAGCTCCTGGTGAATCTGCACGTAGGCATCAGAACTGCAAAACAAACAATTCATTATACAAGCTGTTATTTGTCTGGGTAGTAGGACACGGCTCAAAAGTCACAAGCCAGCAAGTATCCTTATCCAAACCAACATCCATCAACTCAGGGATCTCTAGTTTACCAGCAAAAGCTCCTGGAACGGCTTCCTAGATGGGGCAGCCACTCCACCTTGGAGCAGGGACCTGAACCTCCCCTTGCCCCAAACACCACACAAGGGTGACAAGGAAAACTCCTCCTGGCACAGCTCAACTACAAGGAAAAGTAAGCACACGAAAAGCTACGGGGAAGCAGGAAGAGACGAGACTTGCTTCTGGAAGATACTGGCTACAACTTTGTGCTTCCAGTTAATGGAAGCAAGGGAAAGGAACAGACTTGCTCCCTGTTGTAATAATGGAAACATGCTTCTGTCCAGCATCCTCTTCTGGCACTTTGGACCGAACACAAATCTTCTACCTGCCAATGGCTGCCAGCACCGTGGCCCTAAGCAGGACCTTTTAGTCAGCCCCTACGGGAGACAAGCTGGTACAGTCAGATCACATCAAGCCTGAGTGTCATTTTAGCCCAGTTCTCCCTCCTCTGATCTACTGGGGCTGGTGCCTGTCTGGACTCCCTGTCAGTCTGCATGCAGGAAGAAATCCATTACGGCGACTGCCAGTGCCAACCTCACCTAACCGCACATCGCCAGGGCTTCAGTATTAATAGAATAACGATGGGCTGCTGAAGTTGCTGCAGGCACAACCTTGTTAGCAGCATACGCTTTCCTCATCTGGTCAGGTCCCAGCTCATTATCACGCACCTTCCAGTGCAGACAGCACAGGCAGCCCCCAGCAATAACAGCCCTTTGCTGATTCAGCAGCAGCTAGGATTCAGCCTGGGACCTGGGTCCTGCCTGTCCCCCTTCTCCCTCTGGTGATGCTTCCCCTGGCGCGCAGGGCAGGGAGGAGCAGGGTTACTCCCTCTGCACTTGGTTCTTCACCCCAGCAAAGAAAACATCCATAGAAGCAGAGCTGAACTGCCCTTGAAACACCCCAAAATCCTCTCCCTTTAGCCAAGGGCTGTTTGGGAGAAATAGCAGGAAGCAAGCTGGGGATGTGAGCTCAGAGGGCACCCACATATATATATAAAGGAAGCAAGGAATTTATTTTTAAAAGCTGTCTCAGGCTTTGGTTGCCATCAGCAGCCCTGCTGCAAGTAGAGTTTGCCCCGGGTATGTCTGCCCAGAGGAGCTGCAATGCTGCAGCTGCACGCAGCAGCCCAAGTGACATTTTGGTGGTGCCCTGGGGGAACATATTGCTCTGGCAGGCGAGGTTTGTGGAGCAAGGAGAAGGAGGGGAGGAGAGCAGCCCCTCTGCTGGGGATATGGAAACTGTAGTGAAACTTTTGCTCAGAGTGCAAACAAATCTCTCCAGCTTCTGCTGTGTGGTGGCAAATGCCAGGTGGGCTCCAGGCCACCACGGAGGGACCCTGGCCCTGAGTGCTGCTCACACTTCCCAGCAGGCAGAAGTTAAGCACAGGTCAGTGCCTTGGATCAAAATCCTCAGGGAGGCTCCGTGCCTGCCTACAGCTCAGTGCCAGAGCTGGAGGATATGACTGGAATGAAAACGTAGCTCCTCACTGCTTCCTCTCCATTTTCAACACCTTTGTGGTGTATAACCATAAACTGTGGCTGCAGAAGCTGCAGCCACCAAGACCCAGGAGTGCTGGGAAGCTGGGGCAGGGACCTAATGCTGTGTTAGCAGATCAAGGCCAGAGGGCCACCCCTCACCTGCCTCAGCTGCCTTCCTGCCAGGAGAGGACCAAGCCCCAGAGGCCACCTTCTAAAGCAGAGCACAGTCCCACAGCAACGCCGCTGGCTGAGGTGGCGTCAGGGAAAGCCACCCACTCTCGCTTCACGCAAAGGGCTTTGAAAGATCAGCTAAACTGGGAAGCAGCAGCCCAAGCGACATGCACAATGCCTTTCCTGGAGGATGTTTGCTTAGCAGTGGCAGGAGGAGGTTTCTCATCCGTCTGCAGACTAGGCAAGTCAGACGTTTCTCTGGTTCCCACCACCCCATGGCCCACCCAGCAGGCGGAAAGCACTGCTCCCAGTACACCTATTTGGGTGGTAGCGGCTGGGAAAGCCAAGCAACCTCAGCAAGCAGGGAGGAGCAGCAGCTGAAGTTCACTGGCCAAACCCCCAGCTGGGGTCTCCAAAGACAGGACAGGCACAGATGTAATCCCACGCACTGCAGCCTCCGCTGAGACATGGGCTCCACCTCTGCTATCATCTGCTTTTGTAGAGGTCAGGAGCCCTTAACAAGCCTTCAGAGAGTCCTTGTGCTGGGACTGCTGCCCACCCCAGTTCTCCGCTAAGCCTCGGCGTGCTGTCTGGGCAGCCAGGGAGCCCACGCCAGCCTTTGAGCCCTGCCCTCCCTTTGCAGGAGACCTGCTAGACTCAGACAGATCCAACACACAGGGATGAAGATATTTAAAAGAAGAGGAATTTAGGCCTTTTAAATACATCAGGAACTCCTGAAGCTGGTAGCTTTCAAACTGTGAATCCACAGTCGCCAGAGGAAGCAAGAAGGGGTGCTCGAGGACATCTTTTAAGCACATTAGGAGACAGTAAATTTGCTTTACAGGTGCCTGTGCCCCCACTGGAAAAAAAAGTAAAAATAGGTTCATAAGCTAAAAGGTTCAAAACAACAACTTTAAGTGTCTTATATATGATGGGATGCTCAGCTACCAAAAAGAAAACAATGAAAGATGCTTTTAATGCAAGAGGCTTCTCACAGCCAGGGGTAACTCCCATACAGAGGACAGCAGTTCTGCAGCCTCTGGGAAGCAGCAGGATGACAGCTCCTTCCCCAGCATGCCCCACTTGTACACTGTGGACTATTATTAAAAAAAACACTTAGGATCTTGCTTCACTACAGAGTTAACCTGGGCTCCCGCATTTCGCAGAGCTGAAATTCAGCTGGCAAGGAGAGTTAGCAGCTGAATGACTTGACTCAGCAGTGGCTTTGTGCCCAGCCATTCAGACTTCCCCAGCCTTACTCCAGAAACTCTCTACTGTGGCTAAAACCAGCTTTAAATTGAAAAAGAGTGGATGGTAGGTGGGGGGGGGGGGGGCACACAACAATTTCCCACCCCAACAGCTGAGCATCCTGCTGCTGGTCAGACCTGCTTAGATACACAGTGAGCAGGAACTTGATGATTTCTCTTCTTTGAAACTACGGTTTTCATAGGGCTTCCATCCAACACCAAGGAGAAAAATCCCACATCCCCACAGACTGGTAACTTTCTGGAGGATTTCTCTTTCCATAACCATTTCCTTCTGCCATCACTGCTCTCTGGAGCCACCTCTTCCCAAGCTTAACCAATCCCTCTGGATAACAGCCCCACTCTGACCCATGACCGGGCAGCCCTCCGACATGGAAGCTGTTGAATTATCCCAGTCCAGAGCTTGCTGGACAGGGATCCACATCACAAAAGCCACCGATTGTCACTGCCAGCGGAAACAACACAACCTCAATCTGCTCTTCTGTTTGAAGTGGTCCCTCTCCAGGCAGGAGGACACTGGAAAGTTGGTGGGTTTGTGCGGAGGGGATAGAGGAAGGGCTTCACCTCCCTCTTCCACCCCCCGTTGCTGGAGACTACTGTCTCAGCTCCACTTTCGGCTGTGATCTACCACCCAACTGGAAGCCATGGCAGAAGAAGGATGCACAAAATCAGCATTTGATTCTTTCCTTCTCCGCTCAGTCCCCATCCGCTTGATCTCCTTTTGTGCATGCCAGCGGCAGGGCTGGGGCTTGTAAAGCAGGTGAGAGATGGAGAAGGGCTGAGGAACTCAGCTTGCAGGGCTGGTAGCCAGCAGTGACCTGTTTTTGTCGGTGCTCCCAACACCGGCAAAGGGACATTAAAGGGAGCTGCACTGCCGGAAAGCAGAAGGAGAGCTCTGGCTCAGCCCAGGCAGAGCTTCAGGGCTGGGGAAAGCAGACACCACAGGGGCCCAGAGCTAGATACATGGGCTATCCAACCTCCTCTTTCCATTCCCAAACACTGCCAGATCCGAGGACTAAATTCACCCTTTGCAGTTAAACCAGAGCTCCACAGACTGCAGTCAGCTGTGGCCCCTGAAAGTGGTTTGACATCCTGGGGTGATGCAAGTTAGGTGAATCCTCTACCTGCACCCCAGACAAAAGCAAGCAGAGGGCGCATCCAACAGCACTCATAGGCATGTCCCCTTCACTGCCACTAGTGCCACTCCTGTGGGCGTGCTGCAACATGAGGTTTCAGCTGGGGAAGCAAAGGCAAGGGATGGGGAGCAGGAAGGCTCCCAGCCACAGTGCCACAAGAGCAGCTGTTTGGCTTGGCACCGAGCATGCTGATCAGTCCTTTTTCCCCCTTCATTCCCGCCTTTCAGCCACCCAGCAGAAAAAGCTGCCTTTTTTTTTTTCCCCTCCGTTCATGGCCTGGCTCCCTTTCAAATTCCCAGAGAAAAGTATTTATCTGCTGGATGAATGATGACATCCAGCCAAACCCCAGACACGCCATCACGTCTGATCCAGCCCAGCCGTCTATCACAGCTCTCATCTCGTTATTGGTAAGCTGGCAGCATGCCAGCACTCAGGGCTCGGGAAAGGGCTCCCACCAATCTCTCCAGAGGAGAGAGTCAAGGACTTTTATTAATTAGCATTTTGAATTGTAGCTAATAAATACCCCTCTGGCATTCAGGCTGGGATAGGAAACACAACAGAGACGTCCTTGAGATGCTGTAGCATTTTGCTGCCAGAGGCAAATGGACAAGAGTCACCTGCTAAGTCCTTCTGCGTGCTGCAAGCTTGTCTCTCCTCCCTGGAGAGCAGCAGGCAGCGGGAGGGAGCACAACCACCGCTGGATTCAGTGGTGCATCACCCGCTTGCCCATCCAGCACTGCAATGGCCAAACACTCACTAACACATGGCAATTTTGCAGAGAGGGCAATTTTGCACCCAGGAGCTGCTCAGCAGTCCCACAAGACACTGTGGGATGTACCTGAGGATGGACCCTGCAACACAAGCACACGCTTGGGATTGGGCTTCGGGCTGGTGCCTTCTGCTCCCCTTGTCTGTTGGACCCGAACCAGGGAGACGACAAAGGACATGGCACTAATCGCTGTTTGGCCAGATGGCCGGGAGCTACAGCTTCAAACACAGCAGAGCACAGACCTGCACTGCTCTGGGAATGATGCTCAGCACCCAAAGGTCTCCACAACTGAATGTGCTCCTTGTTCTCGCCACAGCCCCCACCCTGCCCAATTTCTGGCTCAGTCTACAAGACAAAATAAAGGTGAGGGAAGTGTGTGGAAGACTGAAGCTGCCCTTCAATCCACCATGTATGAAGGTGCCTCAGCTACAGGCAGGTTCAATAGCTGCCTCTTTTTGCAAAGCAGCTCACCACCCTCTCATGCAGGGCTCAAAGACTCATGCACAGGCAGCCCCACACATCCCGAAACAGCCCCAGGGGCTGTTAATCCCCACAATAAACCCCACCCAATGTCCTTGCAAGCTCATCTTTTCCTTCTGTCTCTTGCTTGCCCCTGAGCTACCGCCTTCACTGAGGGATGACCGACGGGCTAGCAGGTTAAGTGGTGAGCAATAGCTGGGCAGGACGGATGAGAGCACCAGCGGGCAGCAAGCAATTAGTTAATGGGCTCCAGGGCCCTCAGACCAATCTCATCAAGTGACCGTGAGCTGCGGGAGGAATGATGACAGGCCAAGCAAATAGAAGCAGGAGCCAAAGGAGGATAGCAGGGATGGGGGAAGGGAGAATTAAGAGAGGGAATGAAAAAATGAAAAAATCAAAAAGCCAGGGAGAAGATGTAGTCTACACAAGCATAATACTTAGCTGGAGACCTGAAAGGCTCAGTGTTGCTGCTCAGAAGAGAAAAACAAAATCCCTTTATCTACCTCCACACCCTTCCAATACAGAATGATGTCAAATCAATTTACTGCCTTTCCTCTCACAATTAATCAAGCCCCCTTTATTGCTCAACCTTTGGTAGAGCCGCGCGTGTCACATGCAGCATAAATAGAGAGCGCAGCATAGCAGGAGATGGAGCGGCTGCTCAGATTTATGCTGCTTGTGATTAGTAAGAGATGGGTGGCTCCTGGCCAAAGTAGCTCATAGTCACAAGACTTATAACCACACAGAGTTGTGTAAGGCGCGCGAGATTCCTTGCAAACATTCCTTGTTTTGCATGGAAAGACTCTGGAGCATTGTTACGGATGGGGCTTATGGACATGGCTAAGGGAAAGAGCCTTTCGAACAAGGCAGAAGTTGTTAGTAACCATGTGAAATGAGGCTTTTCAGACTGACCATGTTTCTGAAACCAGCATTTGCAAGTAGAAAGTGTCTCAGGAGAAGACCAACAAATCACGGAGTCCCAGAGAAGTGTTTCCACTTCCCCACTAGACAAGGCTACGCCAGAGTTGACTGAGTGGGCAGAGGTCACCTGGAGCTGCACAGCCCCCATTCCCTCTCCAAGAAAGCCTCCAAATCCCGGATCTGTGACTCGTGGGGGGAACCGTTGGATGAATGTCAGACTCTTACAGATACCAGCAAGTTCAAGGCAGTTTGTGTTTCATTGCCACCCTGTTGGTGGCAGCCGCCCAACCAGCTTACTCTTTGGGGGGCGTCAAGTCATCAGGTCGTGTCTCAAAGAACTGGAGAACCTCCTCGCACTGGGAGATGTAGGGAGGCAGCTGGATCAGAGCCTGCAGATGAAACAGAGACACCGGTGACAGGAAGCATCAAGACTATGCAAGGAGCTGAGTGAGGACAGGCCCTCAGAGCACAGGGGACTGGGTCACGGCACCAAGCTTGGCACCTATGCAGTCCCTGGCACACACAAGTGCAGAGCCAGGCAGGGGAGAGCTACAGCAAACACGCACCAGAGTGGGGCAAGACCCAGACAGTCCCCAGTTACACACACTGCACCACCCCAGCTGCAACTGAGGACTAAAGGAGAATAAGCAGAGACCTCCCAGGCCCCACTTAGCCCAGCTCCAGACTTTTGAACAGATGTGCCCTTGCAGGGTAAGAGCCACGGGGATGGCCATCCCAGTAACGACCCTCCCAGCCACGGCAGGGCTCAGTGTCCCAGCCATGCTGTGGGCACAATGCCATCGTCCTTGGGAAGGTCTGGGCATTTATGCATGGCAGACTCTCAGTGCCACCAGCCCGGACCAGAACATCCCAAAAACGCTCTGCTCGGCAACAGCAGCTCAGGAAGAGACAGGTAGAGAAGCAGCAGGAGGCAAAAGTGTGGACATCAGCTCATCAGGGCAAGGGCTGGAAGGCTGCTATGTGCACTGTCAAACGGCAGGAGCTATAAGCTGCCTCTGCTTTTCTCCTTTCCCTTCAAGGAAGCCTTTTGCAGAAAGACAGGCTTCAACAGTGGGACTTGCAGGTGAGAGTGTGCATGTCTGTGGGAGCTGGGGGCAGAGTCTGGGGCCAGCAATTTTCGCCTTGGGCCAGAGCTCTTGTAGATGCTTTCCAACATGGGCTGCAGCAAGGGCTGGGCAGGGAAGGTGGGATGGGCAGCTGCCTGGCAGAGCACCCTGCCCTGCTCTCTGCTTGTGGGAGGGAACAGAGCCACGGGCGATGGAGACTGCAAAAAGTCAAAAAGACATGCAATTGAAGAACGATGGTTTGAAATCAGGGAGCAGTGCTGTGGCCCAACCTGGAGCAGATGTTTGACCAATTTTCTATGTAATCCCCCCTCCTCTCCATTTTCTGTCACAGCAGTCTCATGACAGCAATGTGGGCAGACCAAACCTCCACTCGTTTCTGTATCAGAGACAAAGCCACATCCGCAAAGCCCCAGGGTTACCACACAGATCAGATGTGGCTCCACACTGACTTAATTGCTGGCCCCCAAAAGCCCTTCCAGCCATTCAGCAGCACACAGTCATTCACTGCCAGCACAGCAGTCAGACCACTAATCATGGGCCAGCTGCGATCAAGATCATGTGAGAGACAGGAGAGAGAAAATTACTCACTCTATGGCTTTTTGGTCCAGGGAAGGGCTATTGAAAGACCAGCTTTTGCATGGATGCCATTCCCATGTGGGTACCACTCCCCAATTCCAAGCATCCCATGATCTACACAATTTCCCCTGTGCCAAAATCACTCTGATTTTGTGGCCTGGAGAAGGCTCCGCGTCCTCCGATAGCAGGGGATGATCATGCAAAACACCCTGTGCCGGGAGGATGAAAGGCAAAACCTACAGCTCATTTCTCAGGATGTCTTGAAGGAAGACCACCTAGAGCTGACTCAGCTGGCACAGCGGTGGCCAAGTCAAGCAGGCCACCCTGAAGTCTAGCTGGCCATGGTCTACAACAGCTATGCCGCCAAATCAAAAATAGTGGCACAAATAGTGTGACGTCTGTCCCACCTCTGGCTCTGCCACCCAAAGGAGTGAACTGGGGAGGGCCATCAGCACGCAGCTTCAGCCCATGGTGTTAGAGCCACCCTAAGTCACCTCACCCGCCCCGCTTCCTGCAAGCCTGAGGAGAAAGGTCATTTACCAAAGACAGACAAGTCATATTGAATTGAGATCCATTTTCCAGGGAGTGAGAAAGGATTATTCTCTAAAAATGCTGCTAGAGGTCCACCCAGTCTTGCTGGGGTAGAGCACCACAGCATTGCAACTCCATCAACCCTCTAACACTTCTTCAAAATCCCTTAGGCAGGAGGAAGGCAGTTCCTACAGCAGGGGAAAGACCAACAGATGTAGAACACAAAGAGAATAAACTGGAGAAATGGGAAGAAATTTCAGGCCTCTGCTCCACCTCCTTGTCATTCCTAAGGTCATTTGAAGTCTCATTTGGCAGTTGGTTGCTCTTACCAGTTGCTCTGATTCTTTCCCTGCTTTTCTTGCACCTTACCTTAAATTGTCATGTTTTTCAGTATGGTGGGACCTGGAACAGAGCACTTCAGCAAGAGCACTACCTTGTGAAAGCAGTGGTTCCTTCCCTTGCTCCTCTCACCCACTTCCACTCCAAATCTCACCAACCTTCTTCCCAGGGCTCTCCCAGAAAACGAAGACACCCCACTTCTCTCACAGGAGATGGCAAGAAAGCAAAAACTTTCTTACAGTTGTCTGTGGGAACTTGTTTACAGCATATTCACCTAACCCTCAATTCTTACTCTGCAGGGCCAAGTTGGACGAGATATTTTGTATTTCTGTTCTGCACCACCACCCTCCAAGCATGTACAACATCCACCTCCAACGATAAACATGGCAGTAAAAGCGTGCTGGGACCCTGTGCCCACGATCTGCGGCACAATGTGCCCAGGAGGGACATCTCTGCTCCTGCTGACTCCTTGCTCATTCCACAACTCTGCAGCCTTCGGTCCCACACCTGCCTTCAGCTCAGCAGCTTTACAGTTAAGTAGCAGCAACTGGAAGGCCAGGCACAGTGTGCATGTTATTACTTGGTAATGCATTAAGGGGAGGAGGAGAGAGAAGCTCTCTAAGTGGGTCATATAACATCAGCCATTATGTTCCAGTTGTAAAGTCGAATGGATTCATTACATTTTATGCCATTAATGCCATTCTGAAAGAGACAGCTGCAGCATCTTATCATTTAGGGACTTTTTCTTCTTAAAAATTAAATTTATGGTTGTGTGTGTCTGTATGTAGCTGGCACATTTTAGTGACTCAGAAGACAAGGAGCTGATCACTCCTGGCTGGAGCCAAGCAGTTACTCGCACCATCAGCTTCCCCCACACTCTTTGGAGCACATAGGTCCAAGCACACCTTGCACTACATCCCCATCACCCTGCTCTCACCTGCTATCCTGGCCCGCAGTGATTTTTACCTGCACCCCTAATGCAGAGCTGTCAAGACACAATTACTAATTCTCCTTTATCCTTGTACTTGTTATTCCAGCCATGACATCCCTCCCATAGGTCTGGTTGAGTCCCAAAACCCACAGTCTCCCCCACCATGCAAAGTCCCAGGCCACAGTCACTGCTACACCTCCCACACCTAAGGAATGTGATGGACATTCCACCATTTCCCCATCTTCTCCCTTGGGTTTTGCAGCCTTTGGATATGTTTTCAACCGCATTGAGCCTGGATTTTGGAAGTACTGGACCTACCTCCAGACCATTTCATGGCTGCTGCAAGTACTAGTGCACTTCTTCGACATGGTGAGATGTGGCACACTTTATATTTGCAAAAATAATTTTTTGTAGACTTTAGTATTTTGTTTTTCCCAGAAAAAAATGCCTTAACACCTTCATTTGCCTTATACTTAAGCACAGCCTTACATTCTTCAAGATTATGGGGCAAATCACCTCAGCCTTATCAATGAAAGGACACAGACAATCAACTGTATTTTGGCTCTGTGATATGATTTCTGTTGGCTTCCAATAATTTTCTGCAGGTACAAGGCATCTTACTCCTGCACAAGTAATTGTTCTGCATAACCAGTAACAAAAGTTTATGTCCCAGTTTGGGACCATCCGACCAAGAAAGCGCTGTCTTCTACATAAAACAGCAGGCCTGTTTCCAATATATAGGGAAGGAAAGGCTCCTTGAGGAACCAAGTCCTTCAAGCCTAGTCCTGCACACAACCATTTTACTCCAAACCGCCTACCAGACAGGACACAGCCAGGCAGCCAGGTACTTTCCAGACCACCTGGAAAGATGGTTCTGGTTTGCAGCTTGAGAAAGGAAAAGAGAAAGTGAAAGCACGGCAGCAGGGTGCAAGCTGGTGTGGAGCTGGGCTACCCTGCACTCTGCAAGCCCAGGCCTCCAAGCCCTCAGTATTAATCATGTGGAGTGAAAAGCAAATCAGCCTGTGGGTTTTCATCACAGGAAGGGTTTGGTAGTGGGGGATAGCCCACACTCCCCCTTCTCCCAGCACTGGCACACCGTTACATACTATCAAACAGGATCAAGCCTGGTCGAGGTGGCTTCATCTTTGGTTGACGCTAGAAACCTCCCCTTACCTTGCAGTATTCATCGATAGGTATCAGGCGCTTGACTGCAACATCACGGATGTGACTCCGGCGGAAGAGGATCTTTCCTGAAACAGGAGAGACGGAGGGAGAAGAGGAGGTCAGTACAATGCCCAGGAACACTCTCTTGAATCACTCCATCAGGACCTATTCCCTGCACATCCTGTTCTCAACAAAGGCACCGTACCTATAGAGAGGCATGTTCCCTCCCACCGATTAAATACCTTATTAGAATAAAGTACATTTAAAGTGGTAAGCATGTTCAAGGAGGGAGAAGAGGAAACAATTACCAGCAAACTGCGTCCCCATCTTCTCTCACCAATGCGGCGATGATGGAGGAGCAGCCCCTATCAAAGCATGTGCCTGATACCTTACAGACTGATGGCATGCGAGTCCTGGGTGTAGAAGTCCACTGGCAAACACCAGTGCTCGCCAGAGAAGCGGACATCCCCGCAGGTGCTGGTGCAGGTGGGACCCTTCCTACAGGCTCCAGGCTTGCTCAGGGCATCCAGATCTCGTGTGGGCAGAAGCCAAGCCAGAGGGTTCCTCTCTGTGCAGCTCCCATGTCGAACTGGTCCGCAAAGCCAGTGTTGGGACTGCAGCTCTCAGTCAGACCTATAGGATTTTCCTTCCTGTCTGGGGTTTATTTTTATTCTCCATTAATGGGATCCTCTTGCCACTCCATTTCCTCCCCTTTGGCTTGTGGTACAGGCCTCTTTCCTTTGAAGTCTAATGAGTCCTAAATGCTTCAAGCTGCTTTCACAGAGAACAGCTTCTCTGGCATTTAAGGAGACAAAAGCCATTAGCAGACAGTGAAAGATACCCCTAAAGCCTCGGTGATCAAAAGGACTGGTATGTGGTAGGATTTCAGGCCCGCACTTCCCAAAGCACCAGGAACTGGCACTGCTTTGCAATATAATCACCTGGAAAATTGTGTTTTGGCAGGGGCAGGATGGGTCGTAATGAAGTTCCCTCAAGATCCTCCTGACATCTCCCACAGCACAGGAAAGTCTCGTCTCTTTTTGTCCCTACTTGGGCTTCCAATCCCACCACGAAACCCGGGGAGAGCAGCTGATGTGTGTCTATCATACAATCTCTTCACTTATCGAAGAGGTCACCATGGGGCAACCCAGAAGCCAAACTCCCCTCACAACCAAATACCAACACAGCCTCTTTGCAAGCAACATGAGAACAGGGAAAAGCACTCTGGAGAGTCACACAGCCCTTTGCTGCACTATGGCTAGCTTCAACCTCTACAGTGAGCCTTCACAGGAGCCACAGCATTGCTGGGACCAGAGGCTGGATGCTATCAAGCTACCCAAAGCCAGAACATGTGTCCTGGTTTCAGCTGGGATAGAGTTAATTTTCTTCTTGGTAGCTAGTACAGTGTGTTTTGGATTTAGTGTGAGAATGAATAATGATAAAACACTGATGTTTTAGTTGTTGCTAAGTAGTGCTTACCCTAAGTTAAGGATTTTTCAGTTTCCCATGCTCTGCTAGCAAGCAGGTGTACAAGAAGCTGGGAGGGAGCAGAGCCAGACAGCTGACCTGAACTAGCCAAAGGGATATTCCATACCATAGAATGTCATGCTCAGTATATAAAGTGGGGGGACTGGGGGTGGGGGAAGGGGAGCTGGATTGCTGCTTGGGCATCAGTCAGCGGGTGGTAAGAAATTGCATTGTGTATCACAGTTTTCTGGGGGTTTGGGGTTTGTTTATTATATTCCTTTTCATTACAATTATTATAATTCTATTCTATTATTATTATTGTTAGTATTACATTTTACTTTACTTTAGTTATTAACTCGTTCTTGTCTCAACCCATGAGTTTTACTTTTTTTCCAGATTCTCCTCCGGGGAGTGAGCAAGAAACTACGTGGTGCCTAGTTGCTGGCTGGGCTTAAAGCACGACAATGTGGCAGAATGGCCACATGCTTATCACAATTTTAAAACCAGGGCTGGGTAACCCCCCACTCCTCCTTGACTTGTCCAGGATGTGGAACATGCGTGACTTATGCAGCCTGCCAATGCATTTTTTAAGCAGAGATGAACTAAGTCAACCCAACTTCAGCTTGCAAGGAGCATGAATCAGAACATTATGGAGGAGCCAAATCTCCTGCTAGGCTCAGTTAATGCAGAATGCCTTCAAAACCAGACTGTCCAAGTGAGCACACAGCAATCATACTCAGTACTAGCTTTATACTTGCCCTCCAGTGAAATGCATAGGGTCACACCAGCTCATACCAGAAGGATTGCTTCTCATTTATGCCCTGCTGACAGCAAAGGGCTGAGATATTCATGGTGGGAAATGCTCAGCTCTGAAATGCATTCCTTCTCGCAGCCTGCCAGAGCCAAGTCTGGCAGTCTTTATGATACAGTGAAAAAAAAAATACCCCTCTATTCAATCTGTCTTTTAGATTTTGAGGGTGAATAGCCTGGGAACACAGAAGTTGTCTGGAAAGACTGGGAGTGACAACCAGGTTGGAGCTCCTTTCCTTGCCTATAGCAATTATTTTTCATCAGACAAGCAAATGATCAATAGTTTTCCCTTCTCATCAGCACTCATGGCGCATTTGCTGCATAGGTTTCTATTTGAATGATGATTTTTAAAAAGATGAATGGATCACAATAGTTTTGTTGGCAATTGTAAGGAATAGCTGTTTTGGTTTCATGTCTGCCAAAATGAAATCACTGATGGGTGGGTACATTATAAATGTCTGAAATAATAAGCTCTGGGTGTGGGAAATACTTAAATGTTTAACAAACAGATGCTAGTGAATAATAATTAAAAAATATAGTTTGGGGGAATAAATACATCACAACAACTGAAATGATCTTAAATTAGCCCAGGCACAGAACATATGAACCAGCAGGAAATCCCGTTCCTCTCTTGATTTGCTCTATATCCAGTATTTTTCAACATGGAAGCTTATTTTCTAACAGAAAGCTGTTTTTTAATCAAAATGCTTAATTAACATAATTGCAGACCCTTCAGTGCTGCCAAATACAGCTATATAAAGCCTTGACTTGAAAAGCAAGAAAGCGCAGGAAAACACTTCCCTCCTGGAGGGGAAAGATGGGCAACTTGCTGGGTCAATGAGATGCAACATTTTCCTGGGCATGTTTTCCTTAGACCATATCTGTAAAATGGGAATAACAGCACTGTCTACTAGAGCTTTTCACATGGCCAAAGACCATATAATGGAAGATAAATACATGACATTATTCATCTTATATCTGCACCCCTCATTGCTGTAGCTCCAGGGGACACAGTGAAGGCAATGGTGCCTGTCACCCACACCTCGTTCTAAGCACGCTCTGCTTTACACTTTCTTGGCTGCCTCCAGGAACTTGTAATGACTCTCAGCCTGGTACTGGGTTACTGCCCTGCTAATTGTCCAGGTGGACTCTCTTCCTCCTGCCCACAGCAGCTACTCCTTCATGCTGAAGGGGAGGAGATGGCTCAGAATTAGCTCCTCTAGATCCTAAAGGAAACACATGGCAAAGAAATGGGCAGATGGCCAAGGCAAGAGGGAAGTCAAGTCTCATGACTGTTGGATAATTGCTATCCTGGCCTCTTCCAACAAGGAGCCTGACACACAGCTACTGTGCAGAGAAGGGCTTGGTTGCCAGTCCAGCTTTGGTACAGTGTAACCTAGGTCCAGGCAAAGGCAAGCTATGGAGAACAGTGAGGAGAAACATCTGCACAGAAAGATGCCAGGAGAAAAGAGGGGAAGGAGCCTGGGATTTGATTTTCCATGATGAAGTTTCCCAGGTGGCTGAACTGCTCACTCAGTAAATCTGCAGCATGAGAGAGGCAGAGCGACAGCAAAGGGGGAGACATCGCAGCTGCCTTCATGGTATCTAGCAAGAGCAAGGACAACCTTGATGCAGTTTGGATCCTTGACTTCTGGATGCCTGCAAACTCAGTGAAATTTGCTCCAGTATGAGAAAAATAACTACCAGCTCTACTTTACTCCTAACAGCCTCATAGCAGTGCTCCTGCCCTCAGCCTTAATGTCAGCACGAGGAATACCAAGGGGAAGGCATGTGAAGGAAGGCAATTCTGCACACCTTGCTAATCAGTGGGGTTTTCCATCAGCTGCTAAGGTCAGTGCTGCTGCAGGCTCCACTTCACCAGCTTCTCACTCTTGCCACAACTCAAGCACTCAGAAATTATTAGATTTTCTTATTTACATACATAATGCTATGCATGAGCAATCAGAGCAACGAGTCTCCCTCCCTGCTAGCACAAGAAAGTCACTGCACAAGGAAGTGCGGTAAAATACACTGTCCTTTATACACACAAAGCTGTGAGTAGGCTGAACATTTATCACCTGGGAATGTGTCAAGTAAGTTGATTTTGGAAAAAGAAGACAGAGATAAGGCACTACTACAGAACGGCTGCCCTGGCACGTCCTCTTACGCAAGAAGTACCCAGACTCCAGGACTTGCTGCCTGCTTTTCCTGGATCTTGAAAAACTGGTAATACCTACAGGGAAAAAGCAGTGCCTCTGAGGAGGACAGTGGCTCTGAAGACACTCTGCGTACAAGTTACAATTTAGAAAGTGTTCTTTCTTCAGTAGAATATACAACACTTTACTCCAGTGAATAAATTTATTATACATTACATTAATATAACTGTAGATGCACCAAAGCATTGCACGTGCTTTGCTTGCTATACATGTTACCCCCCTTTCCCAGCAGAAGTTAGGCATTCTGCACACATCTGCTTAATAAGGGTAACCTGGCAATATTATTATTCTTCATCAGCATTTTGACTGGAGAAATCTGACCAACAGAACCCATCCTTTAAAGATAGAGGGAATAAAACCAAAAGGGAGAGAGCTGAAATATGTGCAACTCCTTAAACATCAAAGTAAATGAAGTCTCTCTGCACTGCCCTTCATTGCAAAAGTGGGTGGATGTTCCCTGTCTACATCTCTCCAACTATACCTGATATCACGTTTCATATACTCATTGGCTGTTTGCAGCTGTTGGGGGGAATTAAGCAATGCAGAACAGATTATTATTGTAAGGTTGCCTTGGAATAACAAGGATTAGTTTAATTTAAAAAAAAGTAAGCCACCATAAGTATCTACATCAACAGGACATCAGAGTCAAAACTGAATTTCACCACCCAAAAATAACAGAAGTATCCAGCTTTTTATGCAGTGCTTTCCAGAAATCACTGGCTGCTTTATACACAACATGAAAGCAGCTGGGGCAGGTGGAGGACCTTTGTTGCAGCACTGTCCAGGAGAAGACCCCAGCCATCCCCTGTCACCACAAACACCCCGGGAAAGGGGCAGGGCACAAGCTGCAGCCCTTGGCAGAGGATTCACTACAGGGAGAAAATCCCAAGGGCAAGTGATGCTAATTCTCACCCTGCTGCTCTTCCCCAGGCCCGCCCAGCCCTGTGAAGAGGTACTGTGCCCTTCCCATGCCATACACGGCACTGAGCTGACTGACGCCTGGGCTGCGGCCAAAGCCAGCTGTGCTCTTCAGAGACTGCTTCCAAGCAATTGAGGCTTTTACCTACCCAAAGAAAAGATGAATTCAGGAGTAACAAAGCAGCAGAAGCCATATCTCCAGCTCCCCTTGCCGACTTGAGCATTTGTTTACTTGTTTTATCTCTGTGTTGACCCTGGTTTGTTTTTACAGCCAAGCAAATACCAGTACAGATGCTTCAGCACTGGGGGCACCAGCTGGTTCTCAGAGGGGGACTGTGGAGGGGGGAAACCTAACAAAAAGATCTCAGCCTACCACAAAGCCAACATCTGACCACATCCAAAGGACTTCTGAGTTGGCAGTAAGCGTCCCATCTCCCCAGCTGGGCAGAGGCAGGGCAAAGAGGGGGGGAGACCTTGCAAGAAGCCTGGAAAAATAGCTATGGGCACTCTTGCCTGCTTTTCCCTTCCCCTGTCCAACCCCCTCCCTCCCTCCCTTTTTGACCTGCCTGGCATGTTCTGCTCAGCTGGGCTCTCAAATTGTCCCAGTGCTTCTGTTTCCTCTCTTTCATTGCTCCGGGCTGATGGCAGGGAGCCGGCAGTGTTCTTCACCCTGCTGGGAGGAAAACCTGGAAAACCACAGCAGAGCACCTTGATACTGTTTTGAGACTCCATCAGTCAGTGGACAGAGCTCACAACTTCCTGGGATATGAAGTTCCCCAGTTACAAAGCTCTACATCCCACCAGTGCAGCTGCACTCCTCCTTTCTTCCCACCACACATCAGCAGGAGTTCATCCAACATGATGAATAGGCAGCAAATCCATCTGGCGTATCCCTGTGAACCTCAGGCCAGCCAGCACTGTCCCACAAGAGCTGTTGTCCCAACTGTCCCATGCTGTGCCTCACCCTAGGGAGAGTTTTCCTGTAATCACTGCCATGCCATGGCATGGTTTCCTTCAAATCCCTCCTTAAAACCTTCCTTTGCCACAATTCCTGCACTCCTTTCCCCCACAAAATCCCACTGTGACTGTTCTTTCACTGATACAGTCCGGCCAGGACACGGGGACAACATGCTGGCTTTTAATTCCATCCAACAGCTAGAGCAGAGGTTGCCCTTCTGCATTTAAGCTGCACATCACTGGGCTCAGGGCTTCAACAGCAGAAATAACATTGGTGTGCTGCCTCGTACTCAACTGGGCAGGAGAAGGAGGCTGGTGCCCACCACCCGCTGCAGGTCATCCCTGGGGCACATGAGCTCCATCCCCCATGTAGTGGAGCTGGCACCAGCCAGAGAAACTCCACTGAAGATACTCTGTCTGCCCATGAAAACTCCTCTGGTGCCAGAACGCTTCTGCTCTCCTAGGAGTGGAAGAATCTCCCTTTGTGGCTAATCAAAGCTGCTTTGCTTTATCTGATCGACAAAGGGTGCAGCAGCAGCTCAGGGCAGGGGGCTACAAAGTGATGGATGCAGCATGGCTGCCGCTGCCTCAGCCGTTCATCAAGGACTGGGAAGTGTCAGAGGAGAGCTTGGGGAAAGGGCTGATATGGAATTTGAGTCTCCAGCAGTATGAGATAGAGCAGGCAGGCCACAAGAGGGGTTAATCTCTCCAAACAAACACATAGGGCAACAGGGCTCTGCAAATTATTTCCTCCTGTGGGAATTCTCCAGGCAGAGCTGAAGTAACACTGGGGAGTAAGGAGCTGAAAAAAACGAGGCAGAGGCATTTCAACCAGCAAAATGGTTGAGGCTCCTCTTGAGCCAGAGGCTGTTACTGGATCTCCAGCAAGCTGGAGGGGTAGAGGACCCGAAACACATCACCCTGCCGATCACAGCTGTGAACTAAGCCAGATATTTCAAGAGTGGAAAACAGTCTGTGCCTCTTGCTTTACCCTGAAGAACTCCCCCCACTCTCCCCCCCACCCCACTGCCTTGGAAAGAATTCACTTCTCTGCACCTTTCAAATCACATCCAGATTTTCCCTGGCACGGGTTCCAAACTCACTTCAAAAAAAGGCAGCCCCAAATGCACACGTAATTAGTCCCAGCCCATGGAGCAGCCAGCTGCGTGGGATATTCCTAGGATGGGGGAGCAGGCGTGGGAGATGGTGTTTCCAGGAGCCCTGCACTTAGCATCTGTTTGGCAAAGTCCTGCACTGTGCGCATATCCTGGCGAAAAGGAGGGGGACAAGCAATGTGCCCCTTGGGCTGTCCTGGGTATAGTGTAAGCATGGAGTCCCAGACATCTGTGAAATGAAGCTGAATTAAACAGTGCCCCTATCAAGACAGCCCCTTACACTCTCATGGTTTGAGATCCTGCTGGAGTAGGAGCAAAATGTTCCCAAGGCCATTGCTTCTATGGCCTACAGTGCCATGTAATGGAGAAAAATGCAAGGTAGGCTGTTTAAAGATAGCTCAAAGATCAGAAGCAAAGCAACTGCTCCAGCACAGCACTCTGCCTAGGGAAATACTGTCTCCACATCAGCAGGGTTAGCTGAAACCCTGCAGAAAAGGCAACTGTACTGATTACAGGCTGCAAGCGAGCGTGGAACCATCCACCCAACAGTGCTACAGCAGAGATGCCCATCTTGCTAGAGCAGAAAATAGTAATTAGGACCCTTGCCCCATCTCCAGCTCTGATGAAGATGCAATGGGACTGGGAAAAGTCAGGTACTGTAGCTGGAAAATGGATGACTTGTCCTCCACCTCCTTCATGGGGCCTTTGGGGGGAGCTACTAGCATCCCCACAGTTGCTCCGGGACAAAAGCCCCGAAGTTTGTGAGTAGCACTGATGCCCATGGTAAGCAGGTTGGCAGGCTGGGAAGGAACTAGAAAGGAGGCATAATTCTGCTCTTTAAAATGATCTCACCGAACTCCCTTTCTACTCCTCCCTTCTTGGGAGTTCGCTATTGTCTGTAGCTAAAGCTTCCTAAAAAGCAATTTTACAGCCAAAGCTAGCTCAGCCTCAGGCAACCCCTCCTTGCTGAGGCTCACGTTTCCAGCGAAGCAGACTGGCCAGGATCTGCTCCAGGCCACTTGGGCTGTACAAAGTTTGGAAGGCTCCACTCTCCTTATAAAAGCTGTTTCCTGAAAGATCTGGCACAGCCCTTACACAGCGGGCCCAACTGAGCTCATTTGTTTTCTTAGTTCATTCTTTCCTGGGGTCTCCATACCATCATCTCCCAGCCAGCATGTGTGTAACCCTTAGTGTGGACTCCTGCAGGTGAGGATAGAGCTACCCAGCACGATGTCCCCCAGGCAGGGCAGTGAAAGGTCTCTTGTCTCTCGCCAGCTGCTCCTGACTCCGCTCCAGGGACCGCAGTTGATGCCATGCATGGACTGGGTGCCGCCACAGCTGTTTCGAGGGGCCATCCTCAGCACCACGTGAAGCTAAGCAGGCTGTGCCGGTGGCTTGAAGCCAGCAAAAGTAGCCAAGAGTCCACTTCAAATTCCCCTATATGGCAGCAGAGGCTTTTCAGGCATGGTGCAGGAGCACTGCGATATCCTGCCAGGGCAAACCAGACCCCACCAAGCTGTGCTACGGGATGAGTGTGGTTGGTGCCAACATGCGGGAAGGTATGAACAACCCCTGGCCCCAAACCTCAAGTGCAATTGCTCTGCTCCGCTTTGGAGGACCCAGCTTTATGACTCCACTTCAGAAGAGCTAAGTGGGCTGGAAGACTTGCACTTACGAGAGCGTTTTTTGATACCATCAGAGACCTACTTCAAAAGACCCAAAGTCTCTAGAAATTTCCAGTAAGTCAAATCCTTGAAGCAAACATGAACAAAACGAAGCAACGCAAAGCAAACAGAGTTCCTGTGGGCTGGATATTATAACTACAGAGTAACCATGGAAGTCTCTTCCCATTCCAGGAAACCACCCTGACAGACAAACCCAGATGGCACCTTCTCAGGTCACGGTGGTGACTCTGAATTTGGGACGCTTAGGGGTTTGCTAAGAAAGCCAGAGCTGCAGGAGGCACAGGGTCACAGGAGACATTTTTGAGAACTGCAGTGGCCACAATGTCTAATGTACTCTACAGCGGACTTCCCAGAAAGCAGCGTACTGTCAGTAAACCACTGGAGCCAAATCTCCACTGGTAATGAAATTCAGATGCTAAAGATGTTGCTCAAAATGGGATTGGGAGCAAACTACAGTACTCACAGAAGCTGAACATAATCAAAACCCTAGCAAGTCTAAGCATACTAGAGCCACATTTTGCAGAGAAAGAGACCCAGGCTGTTTGCACCGAGCTCACCTGGATGGCACTCACAGGCAGAGAGAGATGAAGTTTGGGTTCAGCTGTAAGTAACAAAACCATTGCCATTCCCAAACTGGGAAGGCCAAGAACTGCTCCATACTGCTTTGCACATCCCCTAGCACAGCCAGCCACTATTAAAAGAGTCTTCTCTTACCCCCATTGAAGTCCTCTTTCAGAAGCAGACACAGGTTGCAAGCCATCTCCCTAGGGAGGTACGGCTCATCGTCCTGCTCCAGAGAAAGCCACCAGCTCCTGACTGCTCTGTGATGTGCCGCAAACCAAAGGCAACATGATTCCCACTTCTTAATAACACAACTTCCCTGAAGCAAGAGGGCTTCTGAAGCTGCCCCATGAGGACAGGTAGATGCAAGATTATCTGTCCTTCCAGTGGCTACCTCCTGCTCAGAGGGAGGACACCATCCCGTGCTGGGATCTTCTCACCAGACCACCCCTTGACCTGTGCTGGCACCTGAAAGTACAAGCGGTAAAGCTGCAGGTACCAGCTGTTAGGCATCAATAGTCTCTCTCTTATTAGTTGTCACAAGCCACTGCAGAAATGAAACGTAAAGAAAAATTTCTGGGAGAAGCACGGACTAGCAGTTTTCCAAGTCAATGTGTGACTACCTCTGAAAACGGTATTATTTAATCCTGTTACAAAAACGGGACCAGAGCAAAAGGGCAAACATCTGTGCAGAGGACACACACAAACGCACAAGCCCCTCTAGAGGATGGTCATCCTAACTCCCCAAAACTGCTTTCTTACACAAGAGCCAGGCTTTATTTTCCAGCAACTTCAACCCGCTTTTTCCTCCAATGGAAATCCCAGTGACATGCCTGTTAGCGAAGGGAAACTATTTCAACACCAAGAACAAGAAACAAATATTGATGAGTGTGCTGTGAGAAGCAGTGCTCCGAAGAGGCTTCCCAAGCCTGATCACTGCCATCCAAAAATAGCAGCATTTTGGTGGGAATTTTCTGCAAGTGCAGCACGGCCAAATTGTACATCCAATTTTTCCAAGTTATGCCCTTGGCCAATTTGGCTTCCATTTTTCCTCCCCACTCCTTGCTGGCAGGAGTACATGTACGGCAAGGGCTTTTCTGCTGTATTAATGTCAGGTGTGCTTTGCTTTGCTGATGTTACAATGCATGGACAAGCCAGAATCAGAAATCCCGCTATGGGAAACCCAGACAAGATTCTCTTGATCAGAAGGGGCCATAAATTATTTTCTTCACGCCAGTCAGAGAAAAATGAAGCCCACTAAATGCCTTTATGTTTCTAGAAAAGCCAGGAGCACAAAGGGCTGCACTAAATGGACCTGACAGTCACTGGAAGTGATTATGGTACCATGACATTTCTAAATATGCCCATTAGCTACTTGGGGGTAGGGGTAAAGACAACTCTGTGGCCAAAGCCATTAGCTATGGGTGCATGAAAGCCTCCCAGGACCCCTTCAGGGTGGTTATTTTTGCAAGGCATATAAGGGTTCTTTTTTGTCCTGTAGCAGCAGCACCAAAGGGCAGCCAGAAGCAATCCCCCGCACCACAAAGTCTGCAATGGACCATTGCATCTGTTCCTCAGGCACACAAATGCTCAACTGCATGTTGGCCTGGCAGGGCACACATCAGTCCCAAACACCTCGGGAGAAAGCCAAGGCTGTCAATCAGCTTGATTTAATGTGTGGAATTCAACTGTTATTTCCTTCTCTCTGGATGGCCCTCCGAGTTACACAGGACAGGAAAAACAGCGTATGAGCAGTTCCTGGGGAGCCTCACACCATCCTCAGCCTTGCGCCATGTTGGCCAGGCCCCCTCCGAAAACAAGCAGGCTGCTGTGGGGGTTGCTGCAGGCAGAAGCTGTGCAAGCAGGGTTGCTTAGCTGAAGTCCTGCACTAACGACTTCTGGAGGGAGAGAGAATGACTGAGGGGTTTAACACTCGCTGGGCACATTGCTAACACACACAGATGTTTTAATGGACACAGTGCAGGCCAAGAACTTGCTATTGCTCGGATGACTCAGTAGATAAGAGCTAAAGCACATGTATGCTCACACACAGACTGGGAAAAAGCTCCTGCCATGCCCAAACCAGCATGGTTTTTGCTGGAGCCCACTCGCCTACCTGGCAGAAAGGGGATGATCCTTTGCTTGGGGTCCTTCTGCCCTCCTTCCATTGGAAACTTGTCCAGCATTTGCATCTAGAAAAGGACATGCAAGAGAGGTGATTAAAGTCAGTGATTAACTTGCATGACACAAGGCCACTCTCCCCAGGAGGAGGTGAAGCCCATTCTCCCAACCAGCAGTGTCCTGAGACATCGTACATAGCACCATCAGCCAGGGTACAGCAACCTGCCAGCAACAAGGGAAGCACATCCAAAGCAGTGCCAGAAGCACAAGACCTTAGCATCATCTCCACTATTATTTTCAAGACATTTCTCATCACCGATGTTGCTCATCACTATCATTCTGCTCAGCACAGATGATTTATGTAACCTGCATTTCTGCAACTATTAAGTTTCATCCTGATGGACCTCGGTCACTAGATCTCAGAAGCTCCTCAAAAAAGGCATATTTTAAGCTTATTAGCTCAAGCATAGCACAGCACTGACACAGTTCCTGGACTACAGCTGACTTGGACTCACAGCACCAACTCATATTTGCCTGCAAAGGGCCATAAAGTTATACGTCAAGTTTGGGGAATGCTTTGTGCTACACAGGCTTTGAGGGATGATGTTTTATGGGATCTTCAGCATTAAACAAATAATTTCCTGACTGATGCAACTGCACTTAGTACATTTAGTCAGCAAAGAGAGGTGATAACTAGTTCCTGCTCTCGCTGCATGACTGCACTGGTGCTTCAGCACATGCACACAACTTCCTTGCAGCTGCTATGGTGCTTAATACTGATGCCCCGGCAGGATCCACGTCCTCCACGTTTGCTTTACTTGGTCTTGCTGGAAAACACCATTTGGATTGGGCTTTACACTTTACACAGAGCAGAAGAGGAGAAAGAACATGTCCAGCCATCTATTCAACCACCCATACTCCCTCCTTTAGAAGGAAGGGGAGGGAGATGCAAAATTTCCCTTGTTTTTTCTGGGGCATGGATCTGAGCTCTGTCATTGAAGAGCTCGCTGGTCCCCAGGGTCTTTGAAATGGGTCTTGCCCTCTCCTATTGGAGCTATTGCACTCTGCATAAATAAGTCAGCACTGGAGACAACCTGCCCAGGAAGTGTCCTGAGCGCCTACAAAGTCTAAACAGCCACTCTCCTCTGGCCCAATTAATATTTAAAGTATTTCCTGCAAAGAGGAAATTAAGCAACCAGAGAGCCTGAGCCATTCATCCCACAAGAGGCACCTGCAGAGAGCCCTCACCCAGCCTGGCAGGAGGATGGGGACCACCGAGCAGCCAGACACACAAGCCATGCTCCCTTGTCTGCTGCTCTGCCACGAAACGCTGGGAGCCCCTTCACCACGAGGAGTCCGTGCAGGGCCAAACTCCAGGGTCCAGACACCCCCCCGGGGTGTGTGCCACCTGGCTCCCTGTTTTTCATGGCTCTTGTTCTTTGGCACCTATTTTTCCAAATGCTTTTTACGGGAGGTCTCTTCTCCTAGCTAAGGGCTGTGGACTCCTCTACTTCACACACTTGTTTAAAGTGCTGCAATGCCAAAGGTAAGCCCTTTTTTGTCAATATAGCCCTCCACACCCCTGCACATGCAACACTTGCTTTTTTTTTTCTTGGATCTCCAATGCACTGGGATAAAATTCTTGAGGTTTGGTGGAGAGGGGGCAGAAGGAAGGAGGCATTTTTCCTACATTTTGAGAAGAAATAAAAAACTCCCCCAGCACTCCCAAAGACAACAGGAAAACCAAAAGAAGCTCTCAAATACTCTCTTCAGAATGAAAACAAGACAACTCAAAACAAGGATGACACTAAACACAAAGGGACTGTGTTTACAGCTCCTTCTCAAAACAAGTTTGAAGGAGTTTGTAACAAAGAACATTACTCCAGAGTCAGCAATAACCAGGGACTGTGGTGACTTTACCAGCAGCTACAAAGCGAGCCTGAGCGTGGCTGAGGGAGGACTTGCCTCCCAGAGGCACTGCAGGCTCCCAGGGCAGCACCACTTCCCCAGCCTCCCTGGGCACACAGCAGCCTCCTGCTCTTCCCTCAGTCCACGAAAATAAAGGATGACACCACATCCCTGATACCCTGTAAACCACCCGTATTGTGCTATGGCAGAGAGGTGCCTCTGGCCCTGCTCTTCCTGTGGGGAAGAGCTCGGGAAAGCTTGTGACTGGCAAAGGGTGAGCAAAACAAGTTGCAAACGCCACACATCTGATTGCTGTTAAGCAATGCAATACTTGAATCACTGGAAGCTTTCCCCTCCTCTCAGTTTTGAATGTGAGCTGAGGATCTCTCGCTCCCGGGAGCACTGTGAGCCTCCAAGGCACAAACGGTGCAAGCTGTGTTTTCTCCCATATGCATGTGCCTGGGCTGTGCCTCTGGCCAAATCTGCTCCCAACCATGTGATCCCACCAAACCCAGCCAGAACTTCAGCCCAGAAGTTCTCCATTTCCTTTTGCTTGACCAAAAGTGCCTCTTGCAGCAGCTGCTCAGCGAGCAGGAGACAGTGTAGGGAGGGACCCTCTCGCTGCAGCCACCCTGCTCTGCTCCAGCCCAGCCCAGAACCACCAGCAACACCCCAACCAGACCAGACCCTGCACCGCCTGCCGCGGGTTGGTACCATTATGCCTGTGCACACACAAGCTGCTACCTCTCCTCTTGCTGGAGGAAGGAAAAGAGATTGCAAGGTACCTGGAGCACCCTCCGGCACTCACAGAAAGAAGAGAAGGTGAGGAAGAAGCAAGGCAGAGGGTTGGTCCCATGGATCCCACCCAGCCTGGCTGCCACATCACACAGCTCTGGAGGAGGCAGCAGCAAATACTAGTTCATCAGTTTTACTAGGCATAAGCCTGTGGTTGAAGAACAGCTTAAAAACCAACTCCAAAGAAAACAACCCCAGCGCCGGCTGTAACCACGGCAGGCAGTTTATGTTAGCAAGATACAAGAGCACACATCTGCAGAAATCCAGTCCGTGGGTCATGGGACTGATGGCTCTTCTGTAGCACCACACATGCAAAAAAAAGCATGAAACAGAGATGGGAAGAGGTCAGCTCCAGACCTGAGGGATGCCACCAGAGACCTGGAGGAAGCCAGCTGGCAGGTCTCTAGGTTTTGAGGCTCCCCGTATTCTTTCTGGCTCATCTTGCTCCTGCTGATTTTGCAGGATGGGGACTACAGCACAGGTTGTTACACTGCTCTTGCCCAGGAAAGCCAAGGAGATCAGGCACAGCTCTGGAAAAGGGATGGGAAAAAGGTAAAAGTGCAGCAACCCTACAAGCCCTGGGGGAGGGACACACAGACAGGCATCAGAAGATGGTCTGCAGAAACTGAGGCACACCAGCGACAAGGCAGGGCAGGGCAGGTTTCCTGGGAGAGCACCTTTCTCCCCAGCCATGGCAGGGAATCGCGCTCCCCAACAGGCAAGGAATTGTGGAAGGGAGGTGGTTAGCACGGGGAGACTCCCACAAATCATCTCAGCAGCAAGGATTTCCATCCAAGCTGCAAACAAGACCGTTCACATCACATTCCCAGAAGGGAGGACTTGCCCGACCATCCAAGATCCCGGGGAGAGAGGGAGACAGGGCAGGCGAGAGGCAGAGACACACAGCCCTTTGGAGCGCAGCTTTCCCTGCCGAGCACGGGAAAGTGCAGAGAGGCTAAGTCTCACTCTCAGCAACGCACTCGGCCAGATCAGGAAGAAAAATGAAGGAAAAAAGAAACAATAAGTCTATTGTTTCTCCCCTTCCAAGGTTATTTTTAACTATTTGTGACAGAATCTTAAAAAAAAAAAAAATTGAGTGGATGCAGTTTACAGCATTCTGGTGTGCTTTTATCATGCAGGAAACTGTTGTGTCAAACTTTTCACAGTTTCCTTTGCATCAGGGAGGGTGATCACACAGCTGCCAGCCCTGGCTCCCTAAGCCAGGACTGGGGCACGGATGCCCCAGCAGCGCATCCAACCTGCAGCCAGGCTCCCCACAACGGCACGTCAGGATACGGCACATTTATCTCCACCACCAATTTATCTTATCAATTAGCTGTTTTTCTTATTAACCCAGAAATGTCTGGGCAGCGAGTCTTTCACGGCTGAAGGTCTATGCACACCATGGGAACACATGTCCCCATGGCTGAGCTGTCCATTAACAGGGCAGGCGACAGCACTGGCGGGGCCACCCGCAGAGAGGGAGCCTTTCAAAAGCAGCTTTGTATCAACAGCTAATGCATTGGCAGACAGCTTCTTCATTAGCAGGAAACTCAGAAGATAATATCCTAATTGAATCAGAGTGCTGCGGGCTGCAGGGGATCCTAGGCAGAGGGGAATGTATGCGCTCAGCAGTATTCGAGGGAAGCAGAGCATTCAGGAAGGGCTTTGCCCACATAAGAACTCATGGTGTAATGCCAGAGGGATACACCATGCAGACAGCGTAACCCCAGAGGGATACGTCTGCGGGAGCAGCAGGGCCCCAGGCCTAAAAGCCTGCGAGCAGGCCGTATTGCTTCCCAGCCAGAATCAAACTCTCAGAAGTCTCCGCAAAAAAAAAATAACCCTCAAGCCAAATGCCAGTAGGTAATTAGTTGTGTCATCACTTTACTGCTTCTCCTCTGCTCTCCACAATAAGGTAGAAAAGTTTTACCCTCTAAAATATAAAGGTGAGAAAAAAAAAAAAATTTCATTTAAAGCTGATCTGGTGGAAAGAAAAATGTCAGGGTGAAATGGTAAACACAGAGGTCCTGCATTCCCCCAGTAATGATGAACCAGAAGGGCACAGGATTACTCTTGCAGCAAGTCCTCTGCAGCTGAAGTACTGTGGGATTTGCTTTTGTCAAGCAGCTCTAAAGCCCAGGCTCTCCACTACCGAGTGTTAGGCTTTGCGTGGCACGTACCAGGGCTGCAGAAGAGAAAGCAAGTCTTTGCCAACTTATGGAGGGGATGGTAGTTCACATCACTGAACAGCAAGATACACCAGCAGGGCTGGGGGGTGATGAAATACCCAGGCAAGGAAAGCAAACTCTTCCACTCTTGCATAACACCAGGAGTTGATGTTGGAGCCAGGCCATGAGCTGTAATCGCAGGCACAGGGTGAGAGAAGTTCCCCCTTCTCCTATCGAGACGATTTGCTTTGCCTGCATGACGGAGGTTCGGCGTAAAACCACATTCCTCCTTCTTGGTCTAGCAAGTGAGAGCTGACCTAATCCATGCCTCCACCAGACATGTCCGTTATCCAGAGCAGAGAAGTCAGCTTCTGACACCACCCGAAGGAAGGGGGGGGGGAAGAGAAAAAAAAAAAAAA
>VYZV01008191.1:0-10824 GCA_013401275.1 Pandion haliaetus | reverse complement strand
TACAGGGCACAAATATTTCAGAGATTTTAAAAATAACACAGGAATTTAATAGAAGTTAAGCACCGGAAGGAAAACTTAATACCATTGTTTTGAAATCATCAAGCCAAACTGAGGTCCAGCTCACTTTATGTAGACTCATGATGGAGCATTCAGTTACAAGAGTTTCCTGTCTGTGCACCAGTCACTTTTAACATTAAAAGCATAGCAGGCAATCCAAGGTTTTCTGTCATGTACCATATACTACACTGCTGAATTAAAACTTAATACAAAATACTTGGACTGTAGATGATTCACTTCTAAAAATAACATTTAGATTATAACATAATTATTTTAAGTAAAGACCATTTACAGTTAATTAAATTATAACCTTAGCAGTCAAAAATTTAATTATTTTAATCAAATACTATTCATAGTTAATTAAAAAGTTAATTGCTGTGGAACAAATTTAGGTTTATGCATGGTACTATAGGATATTTATGGATTGGCTCTACAGCTGAGTTTTCTGTTGCCCTTCTTGCAAAAGACTTGAAAATTAACCAAAAGAAATACCTGTTCATAGCCAGTCAGAATTGCTAAGTTATGCCTAATAACTGTAATAACATAATGTTGCAAACATGAATGATAACTCTACAAGTACTCCTACAGACAGAACATTAGCAGAAACCAGGACTTTGTCAAAATCTGAAATTACTTTCAGATATTTCTGTAGTTAAGCAATGAAAAAAAAATTAGTACTGAAATAAACTGGGAGGAAATTTTTTTAAAACGGCTGAAAACAGGTAAATCAAAACATTCAGCTACATATTTCTAACTATGGCTGAAACAGGCAGTCTGCTTCTTTCACAGTGTCTGCAGTGATAAAGAAGACCAGCGTCCTCCTCTACTGTATTTTTTTTTCTACTCAGTAGTGAAACCAATGGTGATTTAACTTTGAAAGATAAGGAAACCTCCAAATTCTGAGCACAACGTACCAAGAAATCCTAATTTATTCAAATTCAGAGGAGCTTTCCACATAGCTAGAATAGACAAACTGTTCTTCAAACAAGCAAACTGTATTTTGCATACGCTCTCCAGCAAGAATCTTTTATCTGTGCTACTCCAAAAGCCTCCAAAAGGACTCCAGAACTTTTGCCTTACACTATACGTACCAAGTTTCTGGTCCTCACTGATTCAGAAAGAGGCGGCAAATCCTTGTTAAAACTAATTCTCACCATCATCCTCACCAACAGCTGAAGTCTTTTCCGATTTTCTGGTGGCAGTAGGAGACAAGATATCTGAAGAGCTTCTACAGCCTTGCTGTGCTTTTGCAGCAGACCTGGTTTATACAAGATCAGGAGATTGGGCAACATTTCTCAATTATATATTTCCATAACATTTAACATAACATTTCTAAATCTGTCTCCCCAAATTCCTTTCCTACTCATTCAAGACTGCTTTAGAACTTCACTCCCTAAAGAGTCTAGGAAGATATCCCTAGAACCGGCACCTTGTTTAAGTATTTAAAAGACTTCCTTATGATGTATTGGGAGATATTAATAACCATAACCAACAGCTCTAGATATTAGTAGACATGAAAAACTACAATGTTTTGGTTCATCCTCTGCTCTTTTATAACCCTCAGCTCTAAACACAACTAAGATGTATGCACAGATGTAGCAATCACATTAAAAAAGTTAAGTCTGGGGCAACAATCAGAGAATCTAAACAAAATGTGCTTATGCATTTATGACAGCTATGACAATACTGACATATCCCTCACACCTATAGAAGTTAAATCTATGACTAATTGTACTTACAAACTCTTGAGAAAACACAGAATGTGAGCATGGCAGAGATATTTGAAGAGTGGACAGACACAGTAGAATCTGATAGTAGTTTAGGTACCTATAAAGAGGTCTCACCACCAAATCATCCTCTTTTGGGATTCTAAGGCTCAGTGAAGGAAGCATGTACTACACACCTGCCTAAATAGCAGCAATATCAGAACAAAACAAAAGTCAGGAGCAAAATATCTGCATGACTGAAGTCTAACAGTAATTTCTCTTAAAAAAGGAACAAGGAAGACAACAAAGACATACACTTCTTTTTTTCCCACAGGATTATAGGTTGGAAGGGATCTCTGGAGACTATCAAGACCTCTCACCCTGCTCAGAGCAGGGTCATCTACAGCAAGATGCTCAGGACTATGTCCAGTCAGGTTTTTAATATCTCCAAAGATGGAGATTCCACAGCTTCTCTGGACAACCTCTTCCAGTGTTTGATCACATTCCAATTAAAAAAAGCTATTTTACTATGTATAAATGAAGTTTCCTGTATTTCTGTTCATGTCCATTGCCTCTTGTCCTGTTATTGGATATCACTGACAGAAGTCTGGCTCTCTCTTCTTTACTCCTCACACATCAGTCTTTTATACACATAAGATCCTCACTGAGCCTTCTCTCCAGGCTGAACAGTCCCTGCTTTCAACCTCCCCCCATATGACAGATGGTCCAAGCCCTTCATAATTTTTGTGGCCCTCCACTGGACTCACTGAGTAGTGCTGGGGAAAGATCTCCCTCAACCTGCTGGCAATGGTCTTAATGCAGCTAAGGATGTTGCTGGTCTTCTTTGCCACAAGGACACACTACTGGCTCATGGTCATTAGTGCCCACCAGGACTGCCAAGTCCTTCTCAGTAAAGCTGCTTTGAAGTCAGTCACCCCCAGCATGCACTGGTGCATGGCGTTATTCTTCCCCAAGAGAGGACTTGGCATTTGTGTTTGTTGAACATTATGAGATTCTTGTTTGCCCATTTCTCCAGCCTGTCAAGGTCCCTCTACATGGCCCTACAACCCTCTGCTGCATTAACCACTCTTCCCCATTTTGTATTATCTGCATGCTTGTTTAGGGCACTCTATCCTTGCTGAGGACAACGTCCCACCATCCAGGTCATTAATGAAGTGCTAACCACTACTGGCCCCATTATCAGCCCTGGGGTACTCCCTACAGATTGACCGCAGACTGGACTTTGTGCCACTGATCACAACCCTCTAAACCCAGCAATTCAGCTGATTTCTGGTCTACCTCACTGCCCACTTATCTAGCCTGTAAATCCTCAGTTTGCCTATAAGGATGTGATGGGAAACAGTGTTGAAAGCTTTACTACAGTCGACATAAACAGCATCCACTGCTGTCCCCTCATCCACCATGCCACTCAATTTCACACTGTATGAAAAGTGGAAGCTGTTATTAAAAAGAGTGCACTAGTTAGAAGGGCAGCCAAAACAGACAGTATTCCAAGAAGACTGGTAAAGCACTGTAGTTAATTTTGTTTTCAAAGTAAAGCTTTTTCTAATTTCAAAGGGAGATTTGGCAAGCACACGAGTGCATATGTTTAGAAGAGGCCCTGAGGAATTATAATTAACCTTAATGAGATTTGTACATAAAGAATCATTATAACCTGGGCAAAGAGCAAGTTTAATCTTTCCAAGTTAGTAAAACATCTGATGATCACTGACACCTTAGTCTTATTTTCTCAGCTATTCTGAAAACTAATTTCAGCCAACCTCTTGGAAGAGAGGTGCTGTAGACTTTATTCAAGAACAGAAGCAAGTGAGGCATCTTGCTACAGTTACACAAGTCACCTATGATTTCTGCAAATATTTCTCAGGTTTTAAAAATGGAGGTTTTAGACACATACAAATCTCATCATGGCTTCCTTAAATGACTAAAAATATCATCTGATAACACCTTCTTTGCCATTTCCTGAAGTCTTCCACTAAGCAGAAAGCTTATCCACTGAAGGAAGAAAGAAGTCCTATAATCACTGCAGAAAGGTTGTAATTCCCTGAGGGTAGCAATATAAAAAGTCAAAGACTCAAAGACTGAAACCTTGGTTTATAAATGTCTTAAGATTAAGAATTATTGCCAATTTAGCAAGCCATACTCCATTAAAAAAAACCACAGAAATGCAACTGCAGACATGGATCTGCTTTTCCGTATTTTGTAAATGCACAACTTCCTAAGTAATTACTGCTTCACAGGCAGCATTCAGTACTAGCATGACACTTACTACAAAATAGTATTCTGTGGAGTGTGCATTATCCTCTGCATTTACCTACAGCTTCATAATGGCCTGTACATTAGCCTCATTGTTAAGACTTAATTACATATTGAACAGAGCTCAAAACTTTCCCCTCTCTCTCAGTTGAGCCCCCCCGCAAAATCCCTTCCTCCTTCCTCTCTCCTCCCAACCCCAAGAATCACAGATTGAATCTCAGAAGAGAGTCTGAGTGGTTAGAGAAAACCTTGCTACTGAAACTACAGATTAGGCATCTCTGCCTTATATTTACTTGTTTATTTTCTTACTACTGGTTCTAAGTAGTTTTGAGTACAAAAAGGAGTGTTAGGCTTCACCATAGGTATGCTGAATTGTCATCTTGAACTCCCTCCACTGCCTAAATAGGGAGCATAGTCCTGAATTAGAAAAAAAAGTGGAAAAGATACTGAGGGAATATCTGGACCAACACCATCCCCGAGTCAGTAAGGGTGCCTAACACAGGTATCCCAAATCATCTCACTAAGGCCAAATGCAGCTTTTTAGCCATTCAAATACCTGTGTTAGGTGTCTGGAAGAGGCTGTTTAGGCAAGACTTCTAGAGAAATGTGACATTTTCAAACATATATTGCCAGTATTTTAAAGTAAATTGTATAAGTATGAAGATGGAAAACAAACTAAGTAGCTCTTGAAAACCTGTATTCCAATAATTTTTTTTGTATAAATCTATTTTTGTTGGTAAGGAAGGATTCCATATTAACACTTCATTTTTTTGTGAATGAGACCACAAAATGTTTTTTTTTGACTTTTTGAAAAACTGCAGAATTTCCTTTCATTTCCACATAAACACTGGCATGAATTCTTTCTTTTCATTTTTACAACTGTGAAATACTGCAAAATAACTCTTAAAACCTGAAAGATGTGAAATTCAATAGAAAAACAAACAGAAAGAGAGTATGAAAGGAGAGGAAGAATTTTTAAAGTTGTTATTATCAAGAATATCTGTTGTCTAAGAAAAATAAGTCAGAAAAGGAACTGTATTCAGTTTGAAGAAAGATTGTCAACAAACAAAGCATAAAACCACTAAATTCCAGAAATAAGTGTTATACTAAATTCTTTTTTCATCTCAATAGTTTATTAAAAGCAATGCTGTTCCCACTTAGATGCTCAGAAAAGTGACATACTACAAAGCTTTCTTACTTTTCAACTCCTTTGTTCTTTTCTGACAAGTAACTAAAATGTAACCAAATGTTTTCACATTTACTGTCTTTCAATGGGCCATTTATAGCTACAGGATAGGTGAATTTAATATAGTGTGAACCCCTACAAAGTTACAGTTAATAACTAAACTATTGTTTCATTAAAGCACTAGATGAGTTTATGTTTATTCTAAGTTTAAGCAATGAAGGATTTCAATTTCCTTCAGATGCTATATTGCCAGGGTTAAAAACAGTCCTTACAGCCCTAACCCTTTTTAATCTAGACTTCAGTCAAGCAATTTCTAAAAGCTTATGTGAGTTTTTAAGACACTTAGGCATTTGTAAAAAAAGAAAAACCTGTTAAAATCCATCTGTTAGGTGTGGCAGTGCTGAACAATGAACAGAGGCCTTTAAAAATTATAAAGGCAAGCAAAGGAAGACTTCTGAACTACTGTGATTAAAAAGACACAACAATAAAACCACCTTGTGATATGAAATAAATTTAAATATTAAACTGTCCTCTAGGTAGAATGGACAGGACAGGTCCTAAATAAATGAGCTGTGATACTTTTTGAGTATGGTAAATTAATTCTGGGAAGTTAATTCAAAAGAATAATTTTTTCATTACACCCCAAACTACCTACCTAAAACACTAACAAAAACATCAAAAAAATGAAATGTGAGAATAGGCTCTTTCATCTGGCCAAAGTAGTCCACTATAGTTTTGAAGACATCTCTTTCAAATCCTGAGTATGTAGGCTGCTTCAAATCTGAACAGCTGGGCCCTACAAAGAAGATTAGAGGGGGGGAAAAAAAAAAAAAAAAAAGAAAAAATTAATTTGCTGTCACCAACCAGATCACTATTTTCTATTCCAGCCAATGAAAATGCAACATCAAGTAGAAAAAACCCCACACCTAAAACTTAGATTCATTCTTCAAAATATAAGTGAAATTGTATTGATCTTTTGAATTGATCTCTTTCCAATAGGTTTAATGAAACGCAGGAAAACTATGAATAGTTAAAAGTTTATATATTTCATTTCAAGCTGCACTGGCAGGAGAATATATGTTGGTTGATCTTTTCTAACTTTGTTTAAGGCAATGATCAGAAAAAATATTGACTGTGAATATAAACAGGATTTGATAAAACAGTCAGTTCAATTGATTTTTACAGGGGCGAAGTGGTTTGGATTTTTTTTTTCCCTCCTGAATTTACTTACAATTTGCTAGACATTTCATTGCTGATAATATCCAGTGAGGTAGTTCCTCTGCATAGGGGAGAAACATAAATTAAAAGGAGAAAAAAACTGAGAAAAATGTTAAACTAAGATAAAAGCAAAGCTGAAAATTCTTTAAGAAGTTCCTCCTATACAGTAGATCGACTGATTGCAAAGGCAGGCTATACCTTAATGTAGGATCTAGCTTGAATTACATCTAAACTTCAGTACCTCCAGTACTCAATATCAACCAGTTATGCCTACTGCTCTTCCAAGTCAATCAGCAAAATAAATCATATCCCAAATCCCAAACCTGCCCTGCAAAAATCAGCCAAACTAGTTCAAGCTACACCTTCACTAGTGCATTACAGTGAAGTGTTTACTTTGCACTGAAGATGGTAAAAAGCACTTATACATTCAATTCTGTCACTTCTGCAAGGAGGAAGTTAGTATCTTGAGGTGCTCCAATTGCCTTTACAATGAACATGTATATATGCTCTGGAGAAGGTTTCATTCACGAACTGAACCAGGTTCCAACCTCTTATTTCACTTCTCTACAAATCTTGCTGAAAACATGGTGGCAATAATATTGTAAGTGATACATCACAGCAGCAAAGATGCTTCACTTTCTCCCTGATGTGCAAAGCAGTTTAAACTTGGTACTAGTTTCAAAACACATTGACTGAAAACTTGAAACTGAGAAATTTTAAGCATCTCTTAGCGTACGTTTTGATTCTTTCCCAAGTTTTAGTACACATTTCCTTCATGTAAACACTTCAGGCAGTCAAGGGCTGGGCTGACAAAGCCAGCTTGAAGTGAATGATATCCTTGTCTTTATAAATGAAAAGTTGCTGCTTTTTCACCTTCAACTTTCAACCCTGCTAGAGCAGGAATATGTTTAAGAGAGTAAATATGGAATAAACACTGATTCTCTACTATTGGGATGTCAAAGGACAATAATGGCATACTTTGTAAAAACTCTAGTATAGATGTGGTCATACAAGTATAAAGATGCTACATGTTAGTATAGATTAGAACTAATAATTTTTTAATATTTGTAAACTATAATATTAAAAATTTAAATTAAAATTTCCAAAATACTCACTTGATTTGTCTTCTAAAGTAACAATGCCTTGCTTATTGACATTGTATGCATTTTGGACTATATGCTTTGAATTTACAAGTTTTGTGTCTAACACTTCGTCCAGAGAATCCAAACCCAAGACCTTTTGTAATCTGTAAAAATACACAAACACATAGTTCATACATCATCTAATCCAAAGAAGGCAAACGTAGTATTGGGAGAGATACGATTCTGAAAAACAGACCTCTCCATTTCATAGAATATCTCACAGTGGAAGGGACCCATAAGAATCATCAAGTCCAACTCCCTGCTCCTCGCAGGTCTACCTAAAACTAAGCCATATGACTAAGTGCATCATCCAGACACTCCTTGAACTCTGACAGGCTTGGTGCCATGGCCACTTCCCTGGCGAGCCTGTTCCAGTGACTGACCACCCTCACAGTGAAGAATCTTTTCCTAATGTCCAATCTGAACTTCCCCTGACACAGCTTCACTTCATTTCCTCATGTCCTACCATTGGTCACCAGAGAGGAGATCAGCACTTCCCCATCTGCTCCCTCCCTTGAGGAAGTTGTAGGCTGTGATGGGGTCACCCCTCAGCTTTCTTCCAAGCTGAACAAGCCAAGTGACCTCAGCTGTTCCTCCTAAGTCTTGCCCTTGAGATGTTTCACCATCTTAGTTGCCCTCCTCTGCACACAGTCTAATAGTTTGATGTCCTTATACTGTGGTGCCCAAAACTGCACACAGTACTCAAGGTGGGGCCACACCAGTGCAGTGTAGAGTGGGACAACCACCACCCTCGACAGGCTAGCTATGCTGCGCCCCAGGACACAGTTGGCTCTTTTGGCTGCCAGGGCATGCTGTTGACTCATACTCAATTTGTCATCAGCCTGAACCCCCAGACCTCTTTCCATGGGGCTGCTCTCTAGCCTCTTGTCCCCCAGTTTGTACATATAACCAGGATTACCCCATCCCAGGAGCAGAATCCGGCACTTGCTCTTGTTAAATTTCACACAGTTGGTGATTGCCCAGTTCTCTAGTCTATCAAGATCCCTCTGTAAGGCCTTTCTACCCTCAAGGGAGTCCACAGCTCCTCCTAATTTACTATGATGGACAAACTTAATGTGCATTTGATTCCTGCATCCAGATAATTTTTAAAACATTAAAGAGCACTGCCCCTAAAATTGAGCCCTGGGGAACACCACTGGTGACTGGCCAACAGCCTGATGTAACCCCATTTACTATAACCCTGAGCCCAACCCATCAGCCAATTGCTCACCTGCCAGTGCGGCGGAAGAACACGCTGGGTTGACTCAGTGTGAGTGATAAAGCGTAGTTCACTTTATTAGCCCGAATAGCGCTTATTTATACAGTTTAGGTTAATACGAGCTAACTTCTGATTGGTTTAAGCAACTAGATGCACACGGGTTAACTCCTGATTGGTTTAAGCAACTAGATACACACGGGTTACCTCCTGATTGGTTTATGATACTCTTCAAGGTCACAGTGTCCTTGTTGTTTTACCGTTATCAGCCTGACTTGCAGTTTCTGCTTGGACTCGCGGCCTAGTCTTGCTACTTATACTAAGTTCAGAACAGGCTCTGCTCGTACAACTGTTCTGTGGATTCATATCCTTGCTCTCTGAGCCATTCTCCAACACTCACCCAACGTGTTATGGACTTGTCTAGCTGTGTGCTGGATAGTTTAGAAGGATACTGGGAGAGACAGTACAAAAATCTTTGCTAAAATCCCAAACTACCATATCTACTGGCTTCTCAACTAGATGGGTGACATTGTCATGAAAGGAAATTAAGTTGGTTGAGCAGAGCTTTCCCCTCTGAACCCACGCTGCCTGTGACCAATGAGTGCATTGTCTCTCAAGTGTTTTTCAATAACTCCCAGAATAACCTTCTCCATAATTTTACCAGGCACTGAAGTGAGGCTGACAGGCCTGTAGTTACCAGGGTCTTCCCTCTTACCCTTCCCGAAAATTGGAACATTTGTCAGCTTCCAGTTGACTGGGACCTTTCCAGACTCCCAAGACCACTGAAAAATAACGGAGAGGTCCCGCAATGACATCAGTCAGATTTTTCAGTACCCTGGGATGAATCACATTGGGGCCAATAGATTTATGTACATCCAGCTGGAGTAGCAAGTCTTGAAACAGTTCAGGGTCAGCTGGGAGTTTATCATCCCCCCAGTCACAGTCTTCCAACACAGGGCTCCAGGGGTCCCAGGGCCCATCATCAGTGTTGAAAACAGAAGCGAAGGCGGCATTAAATGTCTCTGTTTTGTCTACATCTGTATTTGTGAGGTGACTGACTTTGTCAAGCAATGGACCGATGTTATCAATGATTCTCCTTTTGCTATTAACATATTTTAAAAAGCCCTTTTTGTTGTCCTTCACCATGCTGGCCAGTTTGAACTCTAATCGAGCTTTGGCCACATGAATTTTCTCCCTACAGTGGCAAGCAGCATCTCTGTAGTCCTCCCATGTCATCTGTCCTTGCTTCCAAGGTCTGTACACTTTCCTTTTCCGCCTAAGATCTAGAAGTTCTCTACTTAGCCCAGCCAGCCACCTTCTCCGCTTGCTTGACTTCCAACACTTTGGAATTGCCTGCTTCTGCACTTAGGAGATGGCTCTTAAAAAGTGACCAGCATTCATGGACCCCCATACCTTCAAAAGCAGATTCCCAGGGAACTTCACTAACTAGCTCCTTCAGCAGCCTGAAGTCTGCTCTCCCCATAACTAGGGTTGAAGTTTTGCTGGCAGTTTTTCTCCTATCGCCAATGATTTGAAACTCAACTACATGGTGGTCACTGTAACCAAGACAGCCACCAATCACTACTTCACCCACAAGTCCCACTATTTACAAACAAAAAAATCTAGGGGGGGCACTTTCCTAGTCAGCTCCCTTAGTACCTGCACTACAAAGTAATCTTCAACATGCTTCAGAAATTTCCTGGACCTATTTGTGTCTACTGTATGATATTCCCAGCTGATGCCTTGGAAGTTAAAATCACGCATAAGGACAAGGGCAGTTGGTCTAGAGATGTCTCTTAATTCCTTGTAGAATAAGTAATTGGTTTCATCATCCTGGCTGGGTGCTCGATAGTAGACTTGCACAACAACATCCACTTTATTTGCTTTCCCCTTCCTCCTTACCCAGAGGCTCTCAACTATGTGTCGTGGTTTCAGCCCAGCTGGTAACAAAGCACCACGAAGCCGCTTGCTTACTCCCCCTTCCCCCAGCCACAGTGGGATGAGGAAAAAATACAAAGGCAGGCT
>VYZV01008189.1:12654-23355 GCA_013401275.1 Pandion haliaetus | reverse complement strand
TCAGTGTACTGTGCTTTGCTAATACTACAAGTATTAAAGTATATTTAAAAAAAAAAAAAAATTCTTGTGATCTCTCATCCTGACAGCACAACAGTCTGGTGAAATAATGTCACAAACCATGTCTGATGGATTTAAAGTTGAATATGGGTGGTCTGTATCTCCTTTTTCCTAATTCTTCTTCATCTCACTGGTCCTCGGGCTGGTATAAGCCTGTGTTGCTTGCATTCTATATATGCAACATAGACAAATGTGGATGCTTTTGTGGCGGTTGCCAGCCAGAAGCCACAGGAAATTGTGTACTCAGAAATGGTGCGGGTTTTTTAGTATAATTAAATCTGAAAAGGAATCAGCAATAGAGAATCAAGTCCTGTCTCCTAAATGTAAACTATGAGCAGTTTGAATAAACTGGCCTTTCTAACTTACTAGTTTTTAAGAAATTTAACCACTTCATTTCCTTATGAGTCCCTGTGGAGATGCTTTTGAACAGAAGAAATTGTGGTTTTTAGACAATACATGAGTATTGATTATAATTTTTTAATATTTTTTTCCTGTTTTCTTTAGAGTTTTAACAGGGTTCTAGTGTAGAAGATAATTATTTTGCTGCTACGCATTTTTATTGGGGAATAAGATACTATTGGTTTATTCTAAGCTATCTGACATTTTTAAAGACTCTTTCTTAAACTTCATTTCAGTAAGAGGCAGGTGTGTAAAGATAAACCAGAAGTTATTTTGGCTCCTTATGGCATGTAGGTTTGAAAACTAATACAGTGTGATTTCTAACAACTGACACTTCTTTCAATAGCATCTTTGAAATGAACTGGCCTAGGAACTTTGGACTATCTCTAACAAATTTACTTTTGGTTGAAGGTTCAGTTAAATAAAACTGAGAAATGCATGGAAGCAGGAAGGAGGGTGATTTGTGCTTCTGATTTTCTATTTCTGCCTGTTTCTGACTTTTGGTTGGCATGTATGTTTGAGAGGCACTCATGGCTCCTGTCATACCAGATCTAGGTTGATCATAGAAATATCAAGTCCTGACTTGTTTGCTGGGGTGCTTAAGTATGCTTGGGTGTCAAAACTTAGGTTGCAAGACACCGTTTGAATAGCCTAGGTTAGCAGAAGTAAAAGCAGTGCAGACTGATTTGTTATGTTACAATGTAGATCTGTTGTTCTCTTAAATCAGGTATGGCAGAGGCACCTTTGCATGTGTAATGCACTTGTTTTGGACAATGTGAAGTGAAGTATACATTGTGTCTAGGGGGGGTTGTTTTATATATATATATATATAATTCTCATTTACGTATATATTTATGGAGATAACGGGTGGCCTGTCAAACATTAATGCTGCTTTATTATAGTGGTGTGTAATTACATAACCACATACATCATTTTCTGATGGACCACAGTCTGAGTCAGTGCCCAAAATGGATGGTGCTTAGTTCTGGGTTTTTGTTTTTTTTTTTTGTACCTTGCTTGTTCAGTGTTTTGCTCACACTTCAATTGCTGTGTATTGCTGAAGTCTTAAATTAGGTGGAGTGGTATTTTTTCCTCTTTAAAGTTTTTAGTGCCTATCTTGAGTACAAGAAGTAGCAATAGGCATATTTTGCAGACATATAGAACAAAGACAGCACTAGCTCGTTACATAAGCAGTACTGGCCAAGTAGGCTGTGCCAAACATAGAGCTTGGGTCTTTCAGACCAACAGGAGTATTCTCCCTACTTTTATGACTCTCATGTGACTTCTGGCTTGTCCAGGGAATGGAAGAAATGTGCTTTGGTAGTGGTGTGTAATTACATAACCATGTACATCATTTTCTGATGGGCCACAGTCTGAGAGAGTACCCAAAACAGATGATGGTGCTTAGTTATTTTTTTGTACTTTGCTCTGAGTTTAAATCACCTGCCCAAAAGATAAACCCCCATTTTCTAGGAAAGTGGGTTGCTTGTATCAAGCTAAGACTGAACTGAACAGTGAAATGTCAACAGCTTACTAATTCTGTCACAGTTCTGAGTTGTTCTGTCAAATTCTCAGACTAGTGGTGTGAGCCAGAGGACAGGTCAGTAAATTTTCATTCATTTGAAAGGGGCATTGCAACAGATTCTAGAAGATTAAAGGTCCTGTAGGAAATAAGTAGATGGTCACTGCTTGGTGAGACCATATCATAGTACAATTATACAAAGAAATCATACAGTAGTAATTGTATATAGGCATCTGGACAGGCTGGATTGTTGGGCTGAGGCCAACTGTATGAGGTTCAACAAGGCTAAGTGCTGGGTCCTGCATTTTGGTCACAACAACCCCATGCAGCGCTACAGGCTTGGGGAAGAGTGGCTGGAAAGCTGCCTGGCAGAAAAGGACCTGGGGGAGCTGGTCAACAGTCGGCTAAATATGAGCCAGCAGTGTGCCCAGGCAGCCAAGAAAGCCAACGGCATCCTGGCCTGTATCAGAAACAGTGAGGCCAGCAGGAGCAGGGAAGTGATCGTCCCCCTGTACTTGGCATTGGTGAGGCCACACCTTGAGTCCTGTGTTCAGTTTTGGGCCCCTCACTACAGGAAAGACATTGAGGTGTTGGAGCGTGTCCAGAGAAGGGCAACGAAGCTGGTGAGGGGCCTGGAGCACAAGTCTTATGAGGAGGGGCTGAGGGAACTGGGGTTGTTTAGCCTGGAGAAAAGGAGGCTGAGGGGAGATCTTATCGCTGTCTACAACTGCCTGAAAGGAGGTTGTAGCGAGGTGGGTGCTGGTCTCTTCTGTCAGATGATAGGACAAGAGGAAATGGCCTCAAGTTGTGGCAGGGGAGGTTTAGATTGGATATTAGGAAAAATGTCTTTACTGAAAGGGTTGTCAGACGTTGGAACAGGCTGCCCAGGGAAGTGGTTGAGTCACCATCCCTGGACGTATTAAAAAAGAATGTAGTCAAGGCACTTCAGGACATGGTTTAGTGGGCATGGTTGATGGTTGGACTCGATGATCTTAAAGGTCTTTTCCAACCTAAGTGACTCTATGATTCTATAATAAATTAGTTCCTTTCTATAATGATATACTTAGCATAGGTTTCTTTCTCTTTTTGAGCAAAATCTTCTGTTTGTAAGGAAAAAATAAAATCTAAACTGGTGACTCCATAGCTTTTTAGCAAGTAGGGTAATGAATATTTTTTTTCTATAGCATATAAGTATGAGCTGAAGTACTTTGTTAAACCATGTTCTCCCTGTACCTGCACTTTTCACCTGTTACACACCTTTCACCTACCTCTAAGTACAAACAGTAGTGAACTATCTGTTGTTTGTATCTACATTTTTGTTTACACAGACGCAGCAGTGAACACTGCTAAGTTATCTATAGATCTCACCAGAGAATACAATGCATGTTATCAGCCTTGCAGAACTTTGGGAACTCCCATTTAATAATAAGCAAAACACAAAGGAATGCATGGATATTTCTGAGCCTTCATCTTATGAATGTTCCCATTTTCACTTGAACTCCTGATCTTTTTCAGTCTTCAGGTAGTAAAGTGGCTTCAGCTTCCCTAAAATAGCTGTTGCTACTGAATTTTATCTTTTTTTTTTTTTTTTCCAAATTTCATATTTTATCCGTTATGTTCAGAATTTATAAAAGTTAGTTCCTTAAAATAAAAATGCAACTTAAACCATGCCTTGATTCTGGGGGTATAAGTATATGTGTTTAAGCCTATGTATTTAACATGAATGCATTTGTGTTTGTATACCAGTGTACATAATTTAAAATGCTGAAGTATATTCATGTAAATCAGGTGCTCAGGTTATTTCCTTTTCTTAAACATAATGTGTGCTGTTTGGAATTGTTACACTTCAGCAAAGAAAATGCACAGTATTTCTATAATGATGAAACAAATACTTCAAAATTTTTAGGAAACTAATGCCATTTGCTTTTTTCCCTACTTGATGAGTCAAGATATAGATTGATGAAGCCACATTTAAGATCACTGAATATCACTTGACATTCATCCCCTGTGTAGAGATTTGATCCTTGGCATGGATGTCAGCTACTCTAAAGCAAAACAAAAAAAGACATAAACCCCTTTGAAAACTTACTCAATTGCAAATTACTCTTTTATGAAGCCTTATCAGGGCCATAAAAGTGACAGTATGACCCTTGTGTGTCATGAAGGAACTTGGTCACCTTTAGCCAAGTGGTGTAACATCATTCAACCTCAGCACAGCAAGAAAAGTATTCCTTTAAAAATTTGGCTATAGTCTCTGAAGAAGAGACACTCTGGAACCCACTGTGAAGTTGAAGTAAACCTTCCTATTGTGTATGCAGCTTCCACCCATTGTACACATTTGACCCCCAAATGACAAAATAAATGAAAGCTGCTCTTCAACGTAATGCAATCAGTTCAAAAATATTGTGCTAATAAAGTTATAAATTCTAATTGAAAGATTTATGGCAATCCATTTAGTTGTTACTATGTTATTTGTGACAGACAGATGCAGGGTAACCTGATTAGAGTCAGCATTGTGATGACTTGTAACTGCAGAAGGAATAAAGCTTTAAACTATTGTCATAGCCCATTCTCTGAGATGCATTTGGAAGCTGATGTAAAAGAAAATGTATGACCATTAAATGTAGGTTTGCACCTGCCTCAGATAGGTTGGCCTAAAGAAAGTGCTAAAATGCAGGTCTTTCTTTACCTAAGTTTTACTTTGTAACTCAATTTTGCAGATGGATTTAGAAGACGTTCTACTGAAACACTCTTTTCAATGTAAAATGAAATTTCCCATTTTTATGTTTTAATATCTCATGTTAGGAAAAATAGTCTTAATTCAGTTAATAACAGAAATGCTATTAAGGAGTTTATTGTTTTGGATTTGATGAACAAAGTTTATGAAAATATGCTATTTGTATGGACATACCCTTGAAAAATGTAAAAGCAGTGCTCTTATTCACATGTAGCTGTATAATTTTAATTAGAGGAACTTAGCTTTATTGGAACCAAATAATAGTTTCAGAGATGCTACAAAAAGAAGGAAGCTAGATGTTGTCTGGTACGTGTTCCTAGATTTAATACCTAAAAAATGGACATTGTTTTCTTTTTTTTTAAAGATATGTATTCTTGTAGTGACATTCCTCAGATCATTCTACAAATGAGAATTAATTCAGTTTTGTATTTGATTTGTTTGACCTATTTATTATAAACAGGATTAATTGGAAAAAGGGTACAGTTTTGTATAATCAGGAATAAATCGTATCAAGTTTTTAAATAATGCTGTAGTAATGTGTATTGCAAAGCGGTTCCTAGTCCTAATTTCAGTGCACTTGAATGCTTTGGCACAATAAAGCAATAAAATGATCCAAGTTCAGGCTTATTGGCAAGTGCTGGTCTTAGCCTTTCTGATTAATACAGGTCTTTTCCTGTAATATGTTAATTTATATTATATTCAAAGTTATAATCAAAATAGATGTAATAGTTACAGCTGTCAAAGGGGACTATTTTGACAGGAGTTAAATGGTTTTATGGCTTTAACTTAACTTTATAGAATAGTATGCTTCACTTGCTGGCATTCAGTTAATAAACTCTTTCTCTAATGCTATAGGAGGAAATACTAATTTACCAGAACATCTGAAAACAGAGGGTGAACTGTAAATCTGACCAATGAATGGATTATTAGATTCTGTGTTTATGTAGCGTGGGGAGATTTCTTTGGCAAGTTGCAATACTGATTAATTTCCTGTTAGTATTGACTAGTAAGTGCATTGAAATAGTAAGAAATACCAAACAGGAAGATTTGTAAAGTGTGTATCTGTATTGATATATTTTTGTAAATATGTGCATGTTTGTGTGTGGTACATGTGTATTTATTATATTCCGTATTATTAATGTCATTTTAAGATTATCTACTCTTTTCTTTCTGAGATAAGACTGCTTTCTGTTGTCTATCACCTTACCAAGTTGTGATCACTTCATTTGAAGAGGCCATGTTTGCTTTCAGGATGACTTCCTGTGAGTGCTGTGATGGGGAAACAAAGGGTAGAAACTTTGCCCCTTTTGAAACATCAACTTTTATGAACCAAGATCCTCTGAATACCTCCTGCCAATGTCCTTCCTAAACTCTGGAAGCATTTTGGAACAGGTTATGGTATCTACATAATTAGGACAGGGACCTATATATCAAAACCTTCCCTTTCACCTTGCCTTCAAAATCCACTCAAGAAATCACTTGTTTACAGGTGTGAATTACCAGATTCTGAGATCCTAAGCAGTTAAGCACCCTGAAGATTCCGTAAGTGTTATGAGTGTTCAAGCCTGGGTGAACAAGATACTCCCAGCAATTGCAACTCCTGTAACTTCTTTCTAATGGTGTTCCTTTAAAGCTCAGGGGCCTGGAATGGTTGAATAATTCCCAAAGTGATGGATTAGCATGCAGAGAGCAGTTAAGGTGGCCAAAGGTGCATGATAAATGTAATACATCACATGGATATTACAGCTGCGTCTATGGAGTTTCTAGGGGACTAGCATAAGCATATTTTGGAAACTGGCAGAACTTCTCTTTAATCTGTGAGTCCTTATTTTTAAATATTTCTTTAATCATAAGTAGCAAAATCATTGTGAGTAAAGCTATCAGTACAGCTTTGTGTAAAACATTAGATTTGATTTTCTACTATCTAGGAATACTAATATTGGCCACAAAGTATTGTGGTATGGGAGCAAAGGAAGGCCCAGAGCTTGTCATCTTTTTTCAGTCAACTTTTATTCAGCTTGAATATGACCCTTGCACAAAACTTAGAACTCCAAATAGACTGTATTAAGAACTGTAGTAATGAAATTTGCTATTTTCCAAGGCTTTTACACCTTGGAATTTATAGTGAGCAGAGAGCTATGGCAATATGGAATAAATACCTAGACTGTTTAAAATTCTTTGGTCTATATATGTTAAGAAGGATGTTGAAATAGTGTTAAAATTAGTGAACGAGATTATTAGCTGATGTGCATGGACTCTGTATCATTTACTTCACTTAAATTTTGCCCATATGCATGCATCTCAAATGGCCTGGCCTACTGTTGCTAATTAAAAATACTGTGCAACTTCACTGCATCTGTAGCAGTCAAGGTGATCCTGGAAGGTGCTGGTACACAGCTTCCGTTAATTCCAGTGATCCTTGCTTTGAAGCGTCAAACCAAGCATCTTTTCTATGCAAATTTACCCCCAGTTTAAACACACAAAGCCCACAGTCCCAGGTTCCCTATTAGGATTGGTTAAATCTAATTCCGAATCTAATACTTGAAAGCTAGCAGTATACTGTAAATGCAGGATAACCATGTGCTATTTCAGCAGGAAAGAGAAGCTCTGTTTGGCCAGTTCTTATCTTAAATGTGTATTTTCCATCTCTACTCTGTCTTTACTCTGCTTCCTTGCTTCCTGATCTCTTAAGTAGTGTTTGTAAAGACTCATGTTTGATTCACTGATTTGATGGTTCTAAAATCTGGAAAACATTTCTTAAATGAAGAAAGATTTGTTGCAAACTGGATTTTGGGTAAGTTTTAATTTGTAGTTGCAGTATGTCACAATTCAAGTTATTCCTTGTCAATCAGCAAAGTGGCTGAGGTATTGCTGCACTGAAGACTGTTGTTCTGAAAAGTCTCAAATGTTTGTCTCAGGTATGTGCCATTGCTCTGCTGTTTCAATCAAGAATCAGAAATGCTGCAATGGCCATGTTGTGTTTGTTCACATCCCTGTCTGTCAACACTTCAGGAACCTTTTCAGTACCCTTTTTCCTACTGCTCTCCCTGACTCGCTTACTAAGATTCTCATAAGATAATAATTTAATAGCAACTCTGAGGCACAATACAAAAGGAAAGATAGCTCGAGCTCATTGCTAATTTCTCTCCCAGTGTAATCAAATCAGTACAGCTCTCCAGCCAGGACTTATAACCCTTAATAAGTCACTCGATTCGATTAAGAGGAATTGATTTTCTTCTACTGTGGATCATAGTGATTATGACAAATATGGTATCTGCTGCTCACTTCCCTATCTTCCCTGTTAGCGTGCATTTGTTTGCAGGGTCGGCAGGTAAGCGAGCCAGAGAGATGACGCGGTGTCATTAACTGCAGTTGGTGTCAGCACTCTGACAGCTGTGGAATTGAGTGGTTCCATAGATCAGAGCAGAAACCAGTTGTGAGGGTCTTGCACAGCAATTACGTACTTCTGACAACTCTACTGACAGCCTTAAATGCAGGAAGTGATAGGACAGTAATTTGTAATTGCGACTAGGAGAGCAACTTGCAATCAGTGGTGGTGGTGTGGTAGCAGCATACAGGCCATAGTTTAGAGGTTAGCTGACATTAAAGCAGGTGGGAGAAGGGGAAGGACAGCTGTCAAGCTGCCATATTTCAAAAGTAAAGTGATGTTGACCTCTTCAATCAGAGCTTACCAGTGGAAACATTTCTTGACAAGGTTACCTATTCGTTTGCTTACCCTAAGCTTATTGGCAGTAGAAAATTTAATTGATTTGAATTAATTTAATTTGGGGGGAAGCAGGGCAGGGGTAGAGAGGGGAATTAGGTAAATGTCAGTGCTGTTCAAGATAGTCTTGGAAATGGTCACATAACGGCACATAAATGTTTGTTTATACGTGTTTAACTCTTTGGGCTATCATGAGTACAGTCAAACAGCAAAACAAGACTTTATATCTGTCTGGGAATTTTTCTTTCCCCATCATGGTAATAGCAGCCTATACCTGGACAGCTTTTCTTCTGGATGCCCTCAAGCTGTAGACAACATAGCAGGTGCAGGTGAACTTTGGGAAGAAGTGAGCTAGTCACATGGTTCAGCTCTTTCCTGTTTATTTTCATCTGTTAAAATGGCAGTAAAAATTAAGTAAAAACATAGCAGACTTTTTTATTATTATTATTTTTTCCAGGAGTATTGCCTAACCCATATCTGGGCATCTACTTAAGAAGCTTTACTTTCAAAAATATTTAATTACCTTCTTGCTGAGTAAGGGGAACTAAATTACCATTTCAGTGTTGATTTATATAATCTGAGTAAATTAAGGCAAAGTTTTCAAATCAATATTATCATGTAGTTTGACATCCTGCATAACCCAAGCCACAACTTCTGTAGTAGGATCAATAATTTGCGGCTGGAAAGATACATGCTCTTGTTTTAGGGTCTGAATTTTTTTGCATGTTATCCTGAATAAACATTGAATCCCTCTGTAGAGTTAAAAAGAGTTCAAATGAGGGAAATCACATCCCCTGTAAGCTGTTTTAAAATGGAGATTACTCAAAGGTGAAACTAGTACTTTGTGAATTTTAGTTGTTCTGTTCTTGTTAGGCTTCAGTTCACCTTTCTCTTTAAATTTATACAAATGGAATATTCTGCAGAGGAAAGTTTTGATGCCCACACCATGTATTTCTGAGGCATCATATGTCTTTTAAGTATTGCAGCTGTTTCATGCAGTTGACATTTACTTTCCCTGCATAGCTATGTGGACTGGTGGTAAAATGGGATTGAAATCGCCAGGTGCTATCTCATACTGTATAAGTACAGCTTTCAAGCACTGATTAGATGGCATTCTGATGGTTTTGGAGTGCCTGAAATCTACAGCCTTTGGATCCAGAGACAGTTTTGAGAGAAGCAAGATAGAGAGATTAAAACTTTACAGGTTTCAGAGTATTTTCAGAAACTTGCTTTATTAACACCACCCCCGCACCCCCAAAAAACCCAAACAACCCAACAAAAATCCGCCAGCTACTTCCATTCCAGTAACTTATTCCTTTCATTAGCTTTATTTGCAATTTGGATTTTCCTAAGCCCAACTTCCAGCCATGAAATACTGAAATACTACAGTAGTAATGTCACCCTAAGGGAAAAAGCCGTGAAAAAGTGCAACTTGTGTAAATATTTACTACCTATGCCTTCTCTTAGATAAGTCTAGCACCTTGAATTTTTGAAGTATCACATCCTAAATTGTGATTTTCAAACTTCAAATTTTTCTTATGTCCCTCATGTGAAAACTATCAGTTCTTTTAGTGTACTTTAAAGGTGTGGACAGAATACTGGGCAAAATATCACAGGAATAGCCCAATCATTGGCAGTGACACATTGGGTAAACATCTTTGCTGCTATTCTCTTACATGCAGAGATCATTTTAATAACTTTTAGCTGCATTGTTAAATCAGGAGCTTGTGTTCCCTTGGTTATTTCCCTTTTCTAGGATAAAATCTTCTATTCTGTCATTGTGGGGTCTTTTGTTTGTTTTGAAATATGATCTTAGCATAAATCTTGAACTGTGCCCAGTTTATCAAGCAATGCTTATTTGTATAGATTGCTTACCACTTCATTATCCAGTAATGTGTGTTGGCGGAAAATTGGATTAGTAGTAACCTTATATTTTCTTCTCGATTAGTGACAGATATTGAATTGTTTTGAGGGTGTGAGCCAATGCCAGCAGGACTCGTTCCACTAGGAACTTGCTTTTTCATTGGTGATTCCCCAGTGATATCTCTTTTTCTGGATTTATCAATTACTGGTTTAAAATCCACTTAGTATGTGCCAGGTTTAATTTGTATGGTGCTAATTTTCTAAGGCAAATATCATGTGGTCAGATGCTTCACTGCCTGTATAACCTCTTTTCTATGAAAATGTGTTTATCATAATATAGTAAGATGTGATACAGTCATCAGCCTCCTTCTGAACAGCAGGTTCAAAGCATTTATTCTG
>VYZV01008189.1:298-12622 GCA_013401275.1 Pandion haliaetus | reverse complement strand
AGCATTTATTCTGGTTTATTGGACCATTTGGTTTCTTTTTCTTTTTAAAAGCAGTCTTGGCTGTGTAGTGCAACTTTAGTTCAAAGGGTGCTTTGCTCCCTGTTGGTGTTGCTGTTGACAGTGCAGTGCTACTTAAGCTGTGAGAGAAGCAAGACAGTCTGCTGAAGTATACCAGTGCCATTTATGTTATAAGGCTGGCTTAAATTCCTATAAAACCTAGTTATTGTGGGCTAGAAAGTGGAATAATCAGCAATGAGAATAAGATGTTTCCTGATTTAAAAAGGAAGGAAATTCTTCAGCAGCTTCCTTTCTTATGGCTTTATCTGATTGTGTTTATTTTGTTATTTTAGTAGCAATGGTTGCTGGAAATAAAGATTTTATATTTAAATTACTATTTTGACCCTAAAATTATCTATTTAAATAAAACCTCCTTATGGACAGCCCTTTCTCTTTGAGGCCTATAAAATGTTCTTGTTCAAATCCTTGGTACATTGTTTTGGCTTATGTAATTTGGAGATGCTGGAATCTAGTTAGGGCCCTGGGGAACCCAAGGTTAGAGTAATATAGAGGGGGCTCTTGTTATGTCCTAGGTTGACTCTATCTATCTGAACAGTACTTAGAGGATACGGAATGTCCCTGAGCCAAACTATTTTCCATCTAGAAAATCTGCCAATGACAGTGTATGACCTCAACTGTCACCTACTTTTTATGTATTACAGTCTTCATGCTTAGTATATTCCTCTTCTCGTCATCACTTGAACCTTAAGGTTTTCTGATATAAAGAGAATTAGCATGTGGTTTACTTTCTAGAATTTCTGAAAATGTTAGCTAAAATGTAAGCCTTCTCTCTGAGTGAAAATTCCAATGTGTTTTGGTAGAATTGGTCTTCAGCTGCTCTCTTAATACCTAGTGCTAGTTTTATACAGTAGGTCTTGCAGAGTCTAATAGTTCATTGATAATTTTCCCCCCTTTGTTCAGAAATCCTCTAGCCAACTAGAATGAGTATCAACAGTTAACATTCCTCCCCCTCCCCTTGGAATTTCCACTAGGAGGACAACAGTGTCTGTAATCATCATAGGAGACATAGCTAGGAGGCATTGATTGTGCTTTAAGAGGGAGAACACCCTCATCCTCTAGAGCTTGGGAGTATGCTAAAGAATTGTGAATGCCTTCATTTTTGTACGCATACAAAAATTCTTATGTGGAAAGTTGTATTTATGTTGGAAAATAATTTCACACATATGAATGCTAGAAATTATAATCAGTATAGATTACAAAAAGCAGTAGCTCTAGCATATCCTTGACGTGGGGGGGGTTGTGGTTTTTTTTCTAATTTGAATCAAGGTTGAGAATGTCTTTGCTACTTGATGGTCCTAAGCAAAACACTATGGTTGAGTTACAAGCCCTCGAACAATGAGTTCAGTGTGGTAATGCACTCTTCAGTCTAACATAAAAAATGCTGTTATTAAAATAAGTCATCTGCTTAACAGAATAACAAAGGAGTTGAAGGAATGGTTGAAGAATATAACTAGGTGGTGGAAATCAACAAAGATCTTGTTGGACTTTGCTGTGTTTTCTGGCTGCTTTCTATGAGCTCATCTGATACTGTAAGTCCAGTGTAGAAGTCTCAGTGGACATTTGATGATTGTTCATGATACTACATCATTAGAATTTTGGATAGAAACCGTTGAGGATATAATTAATTAGTTTATGTTTATGTTAGTAAAGTGCTCTGTAAATACTAGCTATTATAAAATAAACTGACAGTTATTCTGGAAAAATGGTACAAGCATCCTCATTACTGTAAATCATTATGTTTGCTAACAGAATTCTGCTTATTATTAAGGAGAATTTATAACTGAGGAAGGGATCAAAAGTGACCTGGAGCCTTGAGTCTTCAATTTATCACAGGAGCAGGACATTGCTGACAGAAAAAAATAAATGCTGCGGTGCTTCCAGTGCACCCTGACCTTGACCTAGAGGAGACATCTCTGGGTACGATCAGATAATTCTTGCTCCATGCCCTGTAATTCATGACCTTTCTGTTACAATTACGAGTAAGGATATCTATTACTTTCTGCTGAAAGTTGGATTTTATGAGTATTAACTATAATTTATATTATACTAAGGCCTAGAGAAATGGCTTCCCAATGTTGTAAACAATGTAGAGGCACAACAATAAGACTGTCTCTGCCCCAGATAACAACTTACATTTGAACCCTTGTGCTGTGGACACCAGCACTTTTACAGATGACTGTCAACTAGACTTCCTTGTGAGGCACTCAGGTTAGTGTCGGTTGAACTGTTTGTTCATAGCACCTGCGTGCTGTGGTTAGTGTGGTTTTTATGATTTTTTTTTTTGCTCTTTTTGAAGCACGTTCTACTCATATTTCAGTTTGAATTATTACTGCACAACAAGTCACTAATATAATGTAAATACAAAAATCTGTAGCTGAATGGTCTCCATGTGCAACCACAGGACAAAGCATTCTTAGGCATTCCTCTTGCTCCGAGTTTAAAAATCTTTGCACTTTTCTTACTTCATCATAAAGTTTGATGGTAGCAGCATCCTTTCTCAAATAACTTTTCTTTGCCTGTTTTTTTTTATAATTATGAACAAAGTTCAATTACATTCCAATGAAGGCTGATTACATGAGTGAATAAAGCTACAGTTGATGTACTTGTCAACAATTAAAAAAATAAAAATCCAGAGTACATCTTTACTTCCCCATTACAAAATGGAAGTCCAAACCAAATGGAAAATGATTGGGAAGGGAGGAGTGGTTCAACTACATTGCCTTTCTCAGCAACAATATAGATTATGTTATGAAATAGTTCTTAGTTTAAGTTCTAGGAATGAACAGTAATATCCAGGCTAATAAACGTGTACTTCCAGTACGTTTTGCATTGTAGAAGAGTGCAAGTGCCCCAGATAAAACAAGTCCTTGTAGAGGCCTTTGCTTGAATGCTCTTAAATAAAATACCTATTTCAGAAGCTAGTTCTGATTTAAAAAAAAAAATAGAAAAAATAAGGAAGACATAGGAAAAATCACTAAAAATAGTATTCTGCTTCTTAGTTTTCATAGTAAGTGAAGAGTAAGTGCCATTGTGTTGTTGCTGCATAAATAGAATATTAGACCTCAAAAAATGCAGGTTTGCTGTTAAATACCATGTCTACTTTTCTTTATGAGTTCCTGGGTTCAGTTGGGATAGAGTTAATATTTACAGGAACCTGGGAGGAGGCAGAGCCAGGACAGCTGACCTGAGCTAGACAAGGAGCTATTCCATACGATGTGACATCATGCTCAGTATATAAATGGGGAGCGGGCTGGGGGGCCCTCTTGGATCTCGGTGGGGGAAGTGGCGGAGCATCGGGTGCCTGGTGCTGAGCAGTTGCACTGTGCATCGCTTGTTTTATATATTCTTTTATCAGTACCATTATTGTTGTAATTTCTCTTTGTGTTGTCCCAGTAAACTGTCCTTATCTCAACCCACATGGTTCCATTTTTTGTTTGGTTGGGTTTTTTTTTCTTTTCTCCTTTCTGATTCTTTTCCCCATCTCACTGGAGGGCAGTGGGGAGGACTGAGCGAGCGGCTGCCTGGTGCTTTGTTATCAGCTGGGCTGAAACCATGACAATGTGCTACTGAGATCCAGCTTGAGCTAACAGTAAATCCACATGCAGGAATACATTCAGGTCTCTGTTATGTGATGCACCGTTGTGCAAAATGTCCATGTTGTCTACTGAATGGGCTTGCTCAATAACTGTAGGCTATATATGTTCTGTAGTGAATAAATAAGATTAATTAGGGTAGGCGTGAAAAGTCAATTATGGCTGTTACTAATTTTGGAATACAATGGATGTTGTCATATTGGAAAAGCAGTTTGTTTGGACTAAGTCTGTTAGTGTATCTCCAGCCTTGCTTTGGAGGCTTATCTCCAGAGTCACCAGGTTACATGCATACTTTGCTTTAATTGGTATGCTGATTATGAGCATCTGGAATCCTGAATAATTGCATAGTAATTTAGGAAAAAAAAACCAAACTCAATCAAATGAAGGAGAGAAGGAATAAGCTGATGGGTGGGAAAAAAGGGAAAAAACTGAAGCAATGTAAATTCAAGTTTTCATATATGGTTAGATGTTGGAGCTCTAATGTAGATAATCTGGAGGGGGTTAAAGCAGTAAGATTGCATTGCTTTATGGAGACTTGAGACTTAGCTCCATATTCCTCTTCCCCTACTCAGACCCCTCCCAGATGTTGACCAATGAAGCTGGCAGTGTGGTGGGAGAAAGAGTGAAGGGTTCTTACAGGAATTCCTAAACCTACTCAGTTCTTTCCTCTGTTTATCCTCTTAAGAGCATTGCTTTGATCCTGTACGTAAATCAATATAGTCCCTGAACACAACTGTTGAGGGACTTAAAATGGTTGGTGTTTCCAGGTGATTAGTTAGTAAGTGGAGGCTTTAGTAACAAAGATGTGCTGCTTTCTGGAGCTGGAATGGACAACAATGAAAATGCACTTTGTCAAAATAGGGAACTGAATGAAATCTTGGAAGCACAAGAAATGTAAAAATGTGGTCTGTATTTAATACCTTTCAGTCTTAGTATTCCCAGGCTGTATTTACTAAAGCATTACACTTTCAACTGGATCATACACTACAGTGTTTATCAAGTTATCAGTGACATAGGAGAAAATTCTTCTCAAAGAACAGTATTAGAAATGTATGGATTTGTGTATGGGTTGTATTTACGGATTGGTGTACCTGAATCAGAAGACTGAAAGCAAATTCCTCTTTCAAGTTCTGAGCTTGGTTAAAGTAATTGATAAAAGACTACATGTGTCATTCTTAATAAGTTTCAAAGACACTGAAATACAAGAAAAGGCAGTAGATGTTGGTATATTAATGATAGCAATCCTCACAAATCGAAAATACACATTTGGAGACTTAAGGAGAAAGAGCAGGGAAGCCTCTGTAGAAATGTATACAATATCAGGTTTTATATAAAATACAAGGTGTTAGTGGATTTGATGGTCCTCAACTTCCATCATTCCTGTAATTATATATAACCATTTCGGTCTTTCACCTGATATAGTATATGGAGAAATACAGTTGAACACTTGCTTGGCAAGAGACATGTATTTTTCGACACTTTTTTTCCATGTGAGTTATTCATTACGGTAATGGTACTTTGTGATGTGCAATTTCTGGATTTATGACCCATTTTCGATAAGCGTGAATCCAGCCTGCATGTGCATCTTTGATAAGGTTCTAATTGGATAGCAGTGACCTTTCCGAATGTAATTCTGGGAGGAAGATTAAAAAGCAGTCCAGAAAGTGACAGGTTTGGGACAATAACATATGAATTCAGCTCTGCTGGCAGGCATGAGATGTAAGCCATGATAAATTAGAGGCAGGCCAAACAGGCTTGCTGAATGATTGCTCATTTCTGCTGCATCCTTGGGTAAAATCCCATGAGTAGCGCCAGTGGCGTCATATTTTCCCTGTATTCCAAATTCAGTGTTTACTGATTATGCATGCTACAAAATCATACAGCTAGTAAAGTTTCAGAGGACACTGAGGAGAGCCTGCTGAGCATTACACATCTGAATGATACTGTCCCTTTGTGTGCTAGGGGAGTCATGTATTTGTTGTCCTCATTCAACTACTTGGTAAGAGCCTGCTACTGCTTGCTGCTTCTGATGGCTTTCTGCTCTAATTAAACTACTTTTTAAAAAGTGATCAGCTTCATCTAGTATCTGATTAAATAGCTTACAAATTGAAACTAAAATTAGTCAGCTTGACTCTGCATGCGTCTTTTTTTTTTTTTTTTCCTTTCCTTTAAAAATAAGACATCTATGAAGTTGAGTTAGAGAACTTGTTCTACATGTGTGCTTAGAGGCCTAAGGTAATGTAGGAATGCACTAGAAATGAAAACCTTAAAAAAAAAAAGAAATTTGCAAGTTTATATCAAAAGTTAACTGCAATAAAAATTTGATAATTTGGTTAACTTGTCAATTATCCAGAAGAGTCACCAGATGCTTCCTGTATTGAAAGACAACTTTTATTTCTAGATGAAATTTGGAGTATATTTTAGATCTTTTTTTATATCTGCATTATTATTTCTACATAATATTTGTGGAGAAAACTTGAAAATGCAAGACTGTGGAAGAAAGCAACAGAAACCTGTATATCAAGTTGTTGATTTTCCAGGTTTCACACATATATAGCCTAAGGGCTGTTTTCACTATTGTTCTTAGTACCAGTTTTTGCATTGTGGCAAAAAAATTAAGCATTTGAAGTGACTTTTTACCTTATGAGAAATGTTTGCTCTGCTGTATGTATGAAATCTGAAATCATCAAACTGAAGGGAAAAATATTTGTCACTGCAGTAAAGCTCACTATGAATAACCTATTTTTAAAGCCTTGTAAGCCATTGCTATTCAGCTGCCAAACTGCATAGTGGACAATTCAAATGGTTATTAGCTTTAGTTTTCGAAGTTAAATAGAGATGAAGGGAAAAAGAAGTTATGAATGTAAATAGGGTTCCGGATAGCTACGTGAGTATCACAGATGTTAGTGGAGTTGTAAACAGGGATTTGTAGTTTTATTTTAGTTTATAAATTTAACCATATTGGAAATAAAAACTGATTTGGTAGTTTGATGCTTAATCTTACTGCCAAAAATATTGAAATCGGATCCCCTGGTACTAGTGATATTTGTGAGAGGGATGTAATTATTTATTGATGACTTGGTTTATGCCTTGGCATGCTGTTAAAAATGAGCTGTCTTTACCTCTGTGATAGTTTGTTTTATTTTACCTTAATCTATCTTGAAACATGTAGAAAATGGGTCATGGTAAGAAACTGTCAGAGGTTACAGTGCATACTGGTCATTTAAATCTTAATAGTCTGCCTAATGAGGATACTTAAAAGCAGATAGAAAATGAAATATTCTTTGCTTTAGTAATTTGACAACTCAAATTTGGCAGAAATGTTTTTAAAGTGAAGGGCCACATTTTGGTTAATCTAGTAAAAGTGTTTTAGAGAAAGGTTCAGAAGGGGAGGGAGGAGTTTCCACTGTTTGTGTACCTTGCCAGCACAAATGTCCATGAATCAGTCAGAATTTGACTGTTTGCACTTAGGAACTCAACTGAGAGACGGAGGCAAACTGTGCATGTGAGAGACACAGGGCTAAAAATGTTCCTAGAATCAGCAGCAACCCTGCTGGGCATGCGTTTTAATAGTGTTTCCATGCTGTTTCAGGCCATATGGCAGGTAATTTAGGGCTCATGTTACAGGTGAGGTGAGAATTCTTCAACATGTGAAGAAGTGTTATGCCTTCTAAGGGCAGAATTGTCGAATACGGTTGCTTAAAGTTCAGCACTTAAATACCAAGTTCTTATCTAAGTGATTTTCAGAAATTCTTTGCTGCTGCTAAATTCACTGACCGATTCTGAGCATGGAGCAATCTGGGTGCTTTTGCATCATGATAAGTGCCAAATGTTTGGGTTTTCTGTGTTGTATGATGTATACATGGTTATTTTATATCTTAAAGTTTTGAATATTTTAGTTAAGTGGTCCTGGTTTTTTACAGTTTCTGAGAATGGACAGTTTGAACTAATTGAGTGCAGTAGTCAAGGATTGTCCTTCTCTACCTAGGTAGTTCAACTCTGCATTTCTATTGCTCTTCTTAAATGGGTATTTTCAAATATTAACTGGAATGTGTGGTATGATACCATGTAAACTTTGGTAACTATTTCTCAGTAATTCAGAGCAATGAGTTAAAAGTGGCTGTTACTTCCCGAATATGTGGCTAAGAAAAGATTAGATGAAAAACAAGTATGTGTGGGGAAAAAAAAAAAAGGTAGTACTTCTTGCTGTTGTAAATTGATGCTGTTGCATTTAAGCTGGTGAGCTTGGTGCAGTTTCTGTAGTGACTTCAGTTCAGGCATTTCTGCTAACTTTCCTTGTTATGGTACCATACCAATTGCTTTGCTTGGTATGGTTTTTTGTTTGTTTGTTTGTTTTATTTTTAAATCTGAATGAAATTGCTATCTTACTACATAACAACTCTGAAAGTGGGCATGTGCTTTGAGATGGAGATAATGCTGCCTCACTGACCAACAGCATCTAAACGTAACCAAGATTTCTGAGACAGCAGAACCTGGGGTGTTTGTTGAAGTGTTTTGAAATGTCTTAGCTCCAAGTCTAGTAGGATGGAAAAAGCAGAAAGAAAAAAAGAAAAGCTTTTAAAAAGGAGTAACAGCATGTGGTGGTAAGGTAAGATTGTAGTTGAAATCTTTCTGATGGAAAAGAGTCCATTTATAAGTTTTGTTACTGGAAGGTCTCATTTTGTATGGGAAACTCATAATACTCACAGAGCTATTTGTTTTATTGCAAAGTTTTCACAGTTAATCATCCCTTCACAAGCAGACAACAAGGCTTGTGGGTGAATACGTCCTAATTTGCATTAGCAATTTTCCTGATAAGAAACAGAGTCCATGTTCCAGATGCTTGTTGGTTTTCTAGCCCCAGTGCTTTCATGTTCTGTGTGGAAAGGCAGCGTTTGTCCCCCATAGGCAAACTCCCATGCTGCTGTTCTGTAGAGAGCCAGGAAAATCAAAGAGCCACCTACTGACCCTAACTATTGTCTGGCCTTGTTGCCTTCTATCAGTAGCATGCCACAATCAGCAAGCTACATATGTACCTCGTGCTTGCTTGGGGTTTGGCAGACCCCATCCCTTGCACCTGTTTGCTTATGCATGAGCTGTGCATGTTTGAATCCAAACAGCTGATGGAGAAGGAAGGCGAAGGGGGAGGGAATTAAGGAGGGGAGTTACTGTCAGGCGCTTTTCATCAGGCTGGTTGGAGGAGCCAAGGCACAATGATACTGTGGAGGCAAAGGAAGCATTGGCAGGGTGCACCAGTGTACTATAAAATTGGGAACTTTAATAGATGTGGACAGATGATCATGGCACATTGGTAAATAAACTGTGTGAGGAAAGGCATCTGATTTTTCTACTTGATTCTCAGCGTTGATGTCTGATGAGAAAAGATTGCGTACTCTGTGGATGATGGGAGAATCTGTACTTTTCTTGAACAGAATCTTACTTACTAGCTGATAAAAGTGCTATCCAGCATGAGTAAGGACAACAGAATCTAGTCTGTTGACTGCTAACAAATCTAATCTATCCAGTCTGCTGGGTCTTGCTGGTATATGTTTACAATTGTTACAGAGGAAGGTCCTTTTGATTTTTCACTGCTATGAGTAGGAGTCACATTTAACCTTGTTCACCGAATGCTTTTTAATTTTTTTTGTTACATATTTCTCATACAGAATCTCCTGTATGAGTGCGTGGGAGCAGAAGCACAAGAAAACAGATTCCACATACTACTGTATGTTTCTTGTCTTTTCAGTGTTTTGAGAAAACTACAGGAAAAGCTTATTCCAATTCAACTCAGTAAAAGTATGTGTGGGGCCATGTTCTTGGTTTCTCATTTGTACTTCCCCAGAGAGAATGGACTGTGCTCCCCCAAGCACACAGATCTCTCGGTCCAGCCTTTTTGGTGCTTCTTCCATGCATTTCTTTCCTTCCTGCTTTGGGCTGTGCTTTAAAAATCATGCTTTGCCTCAAAGCACTGTAGATGGATAACGTCTAATTTGGCTACTGTTACTCATGATATAGCTTTATTGAGGTGGGGGTGATTCTCAGCAAGTGATAGGAATGTAATCCCTGTTCTAGAGTTAAATAACTAAGTGCTGTGGAATAAGGCTCTTTAATACCTAGGTATTAGCTATATTAGCCAACGTATAGCCTTGTACAGTGGCTATGTCAAGTAATCTTTGCCATAATTCAGCAAATGCCTGAATAATTTTGGTTCCCAGATGATGCATTTCCTATACATATATAGGGTTTGTTAATGCTAACTGGACTTAAATTCCTAAAGCTTGGGTCTTTTGTGTGTAGTCCGTCAGAGGGAAATAGACATCTAAATAGCATTGCAAACATAGGCCCTATGTGGTTGTTGCCTTTGAAAGTGGGTTTTGGGATCAAAGGATACTTTTGCAATATTGCTGTTACTCAAAGGACCCTTGGATGCATAGAAGTACAGGAGAATAGGTGAAACTGAAAGTTGCCAATTCTGTGAACTTAGAGCCACTTATAAATCTTACTTGCCTTGTCAATGGAATTTTCTACCAAGTATGTATCTAATTGCAAGCGTTATACTGATCACTCCTTTCTCCCCCTCCTTCTTTTTTTAGTGCTATATTTATATCTTGATACGAACCAACAGAAGTTTAAGATGACAAAGTTTTATGTTCCGATGGAGTAGAATGTTCGCTTCTTTTACATGGAGAAGGGTCTTAAACGTGACTTCCAAAATGAACTCCTGTTAATAAATTCAGATTGTTACTTCAAGTATTCCTGTAAAACCTTTTCATAAAGTAAAATTTTCATGCTATAAAATGTAATTTCAGTAAATAGTATATTAAAGCAGATTTATTTTATATAATTAATTATTGCATCAGAGAAGTTCCTGTGCCTTTTTTCTAGTGAGAATGAGCCAGTGCTTCTAATAAGCTTTTTCCAGTGTGTTTCACCTCTAGTGCTTTGTCTCATACAGCTGTTATCTGACAAAAGGAGAAATGAAAGAACAGAATGCATTCCTGTGGTTTATTTTGTACATTCAGCTATGGTAGAAAAAAATGTGGTCAGTCCTGTAGTAAGTAAAATAACATTTGCAATTGAATATATGTAATGAATTCTGGGAAGACTCAACCTCTTGCTTGTGTTGCCCAACAAAGTCTTAGAGCTATTGTCTTTCTGTACCTCACACACTCTGAACAAATGAACGCTTTCAAACTTTACATAGAGTTTCAATGCTTGGGCAGAAGGTATTACATCCGCAGGCCCTTGCATGACTAATTTCATGTCAGCAATGGATTTTACTGCCATTTAAATAAGAATTTAAAATTATATTTGTAAACTTGCTAGATGGTTAGTCTGGTAAGTTTAAGGCCTCTAAGCTTAAGAATATTTAGATTTTTTTATTTGCCTGTCTCCCATGAACACAAACACACTTAGATTTTTTCAATCAGTATTTACCACAAATTTTTATTTAGTTCCTCATGCTAACCCATTTGCTGTAATAGAGTTGTCTTTCAGCAGACTTTTTTTTTTTTCTTTAACAGCTATTTTGATGAGATTGTATTGCTACTCCTTAAGAATACAGTCAGTAACTCAACTCAAAGGCATGGATATAGAACCCCCTTTGAATTCAATGGGAATAATGGGAATTTATCTGTATTGTGACCCCTTCCCAGTGGAAGCACTACATACAAAACCGGTTACTTCCCTTTGGGAGTTCATGCAGCTTTTAAATACTGGCAGCTTTAAAATTTCCAGAGCTAACTTTTGCCATCTTTAAAGCTTTTATGGACTTATGCAATATGCCTCAGAGGGCCGTGTGTTTGTCCTCTGTGGCACCCTTACCAGTGCTGCACAGATTGTGTGAACTGTTGCAGATAGTTTATCTATGAAGATACCCATGAGTCTCTACTAGTCAGAACAGAGTTTAATTTCAAAAAGCTTCAGAACTGGAGAAGAGTCACTGTAACCCTGTCCTATCTGTTCTTCTGCTTTAGGTATACAATTCCAAAGGATATTGCAGTTACAGATTCAAATGCAGTTTTTATAGAAGTTAAGCAGTAAAGACGTTCCCTTTGGACTCTTCTATAGACCCTGCCTAATTTTTTATTGTTCTGTATGTTTTGGGGTTTTCCTTCAAGTTTTGTAAATGATATTTAAGTAACTTTTTCTCTTTGACACTGAAACTTGTGTTTCAATTTGATTTTGAAAACTTCTTTAAACAGTCACATCTTTGATTTTTAGATGGATTTTGCCTGTTCAGCTACAGTGTATCTGTGGGCTTATTATCTCAAGAACATAAGATCATAAAGCATCTAAGCATGCAAATGAAGCATTTGGAAGCCCTGTGAATTTTACAGATTTTACAAATGTTTTTTGTGTAGATAATAGTATTTATTGTAGAGTAGGTATAGTGGTTTTTTGGATTACTTTTCCTGTGAGCTTCTGTAGTATTTATTAACATGTTCAGAATATACAGGGATTCACTGATGATCTCCAACGTAAGACAGTGTATTTTTCAAGAGTCAAGTACTGGTCACAGGGTATATATTCCCCCATGTTACTGTTGTTTTATACATCTTTCGATAGATTTAGGTCCTTTAGTACCATTACTCAGCCTCTAACATCCCTCCCATCCAATTCACAGCTTGAACTTCCTCACCTACCAATACAT
>VYZV01008188.1:259347-274319 GCA_013401275.1 Pandion haliaetus | reverse complement strand
TGCTTTAACTTTTTTTGAGCTGTTTTAAAATTCAATAAGCACAAATCACTGCTGTTTTATACAGCTAAATAACAAATTGCTTTCCTATGACTCCTACATCTATTTACTTAATGGAGACACTTACAATGCAAAGTCTTTTGAATACCAATGCTTGTTTCCATAGATGCTCCATCCTAATTATAAAGGTGGTGAAAGAAGTATTACAAAAGAAAAATATAAATTACACTGTACCCTAAATTCCTCTACACTTTCCACATCTGTGCCTGTAATTTCAGAATTTGCACTTCAAGCGTGGATATGGTTCAATGCCTCACACAAAACACCAGACACTACGTCATGATGTTGAGACAATTGATGTCCATGTCCCTAAGTAGGATTTGGATCTGGGATCATCTGGCAAAAAGAGAAGAGTGCTGCCAACACTGACTGATGAAACTCTGCACAAAGCAGCAGTATTTTTATTTTACAGGTATTAAAAACTAAGTCCTGCCTCACTTAGCATTATTAACATTCACAGCATTTTAAGCAGAGCAATAAAATCCTGGAGAGCCAAAATAAGCAACCTTCCCAAGTTTTTCAGCAGACAAAACTCCGAGCAGTGAGAGGCATTTCAATAATGAAATTTAAATACAGTACCTAGAAGTACTATGTGTGACTGATTGTTATGTTAACACAACTATAAGACATGACTTATTTATTTATGCCTTTAGTAATCCTGTATCATATCACTGACGGCCTTATTGCTTTCAACGTCAATCTCAAACGCTTAATCCTTTCAGATGGGTGAATGTTGCCTCTCAGTCTTCATTACAGTGGGAATGAAGGGCAAACTAAATGATTAATGGAGCATTTCATTAGTTTTTTCATCACAAACTGTGAATAGGAGTTTCCATTTGACTGCCCAATTTCAGCCCATTTGGAAAAAAGAGATGATATTGGCTAGATCGGTTGGGACACATGGTAAGTAGTGATTCACGTGCAATGTGTTTATGGAGAGTGAAACTCAGTGAATCAAGACAAAGCCATCGACCAAAAGAGTAACAACGATCATTCTTCTACCCCCCACTACCTGAAGGCCAAAGTGGCAGAATTTCTGAGGGCTATTAAAGTATGGCTAGTCAAGGATTTCCAGTATTCTGTTTTTTCAGATATGCCATTATAAGAAAACGCTGCTAACACATTCACACATAAAGCAGGTTTAACTCTCTAGACACAGGCTACTGCAGATTTCTAAAGCAATCTCTACTCTGAAATATATCCACACAAGCAACACAAAAATTAAAACGCCTGCCATTAGCAAGTCCCTAAATTTGTGAAATTCTGAATATAACAGCTGAAACTTTTGTCCACGAAGGCAATTGGCAAAGCAAGTACAGTTGAAATTAAATATTTGCTTAACTCTACATTAGTAATATGTAAATGGCTGAGCTGGTAACAATATTTTGTAACAAAAGAATTCATTGCCTGATAAAATCACATCTCTTTTCTGAATCTCAAGTTCAGCAAAGCTTCTTGAAGATAAAAAATGAAGAGTTAAGGCAAACTTCTGAAAATTTAAATTCTACTCCAGTAGAACAGAATACTAGGAATAATCTGACCACATGTAAACACCCACTTCCTTTATTGCAGCTTAAATCATGCTATCGCTCCATCAAACACATTGGTATGTGCTGCTTGCTTTCAGTACAGCCATTTGGTACTGGCTGGCACCTGTCTGTTGGATATTACATGCTTTTCTCCAGAATCCCTTAAGTTTTACCAAAAAATAAGGCTACTGGCATGAATTCACACCAGGCTTGACCACTTTGTCTCTGTAAACCACTTTTAAAATTCCCAGAACAGAGGAACAAGCAAGCTGACCACACAGCACAGCACTGTCTTGCATCTTGCAAGGAAACCTCTCATACCACCCATATTGCCTTGTGATTCCTCACTTGTCCCCTATCCAGATCCAGCCGACCACTGGAAGCTCTCACAGTTCCAACTGCTTCCTTTCATCTGCAAAACCTCCTTTTACCTCCATGAAACATCTCATCACCCCAGAGTGGTAAGGTTTTCACCAGCGCTTTCAGATTTTAGGACCAGAGACCTAAAGCCAGCCTTTGTGCAATTGTGAAATGCTCCACTAAGATATGTGATGGGTTAAAGCAGGGCACTCTGCAGTGAGGTTCGTTATCACAGGACCCTGAAAGCATTACATTTTCCCTGCTTCCTTCATGCCAAGTAGATTTGAAACACAAGAAGAAAGCAAACTGATCCTCAACTGACTTGGCTGCAGAGTGCCTAAACAGCATGACCACTAGTGTGCCATATCTCCCTTCATGCTGGTTACACACTTCAACTCTATTTTCCCTTGCTTCTGGTCCATACTGGCCAACTGCAAAATTGCAGATTTGATGTTTTGAGGACTTATGCCCCAAACTCCTCCCCATCCGCTGCCAGTCATTCCAAATATCAGCACTAAAACCTGGGGGAACATCTGGAACAGAACTACAGACAGAAATACCTAATGAGTATCTCTAGCGCTATAGCAACCTTTGTTAGATTCATTTTCAAAGTGACTTTTATCAGCAAAGACTAGGGGCTGCTAATTAAGAAATATTAATTCAGCCTTATCATTTTGTTCACAAAAAAGGGCTAAGCAAACTCAACTAGCAAACTCAACTATATTCAGCTGAGCCATAAAGCATGTTTAAAATCTATACAGAGGACAAAACCAAAGTAATAATTTCATAGCAACTAGAACAAGGTGATACTTTCTCCTCCTGGAATATGAACTAGCAGAGCATTATTACAATTTTGAAAAAGGCTCAGATGAAACACTGTTACCTGATCAAGAATGTATCTATCTGCTGAGGGGTACAGAAATACTTCTAAAGAGATCAAAAGAAGGTGCGTGAAACTCAAGCAAATAGCTATAAAACAGAGTCCCAAATCAGAGGGGATCCACACCACTTTCCAGTCAAATACACCAAAGGAGATGTAGGAAAAAGAATATCAAAATTGCCAAAGCAGTATTTCACTTTTTTCTGTCAAGCAATATATTTAAATACCACTCTAGCAAACCATGCATCAATCTTGATTAGTAGCTAAATTCGTTAGCACTAATACCATCCTAAACATCCTATGTTGTCCATCCTTTCCACTGCCTTTGACAAACCGCAACGCTATCCTACTTCTCTAAATAAAGTACTGCTCACTGACGCTGTCAGAAATAGATACGCAGGCTGTCCGTAGCCCCGCTGCCCAGCCACAGGCCACTGCTCCCACCTTCGTACCAAAGCTCCGGGTGAGAGAAGTGAGCTAGAGCAAGAAACTGCTGCAGAAAACCCCGGCTGCAAACTTCTGCCCTTCACGAAGCCATCGGCCAGCCCCACGCTCAGCCCTGCTCATCCCACAGCTGCACGAACACCAGCGCCTTCACAGGGGACGATGCGGGTACCAGTGGCCCGTGGCTGGGGAAGGAGAGGGAAACGAGCTGCCCCTTTCTGTGCCAGGGCAATCTCTTGTTATTAAAATGCCTGTGCAACCCCAGCCCTAAGATACCAGCACCAAGCACACGGGACGTAATGAGGACTAAGAAACCAAACACAGCACCTAAAGAGCACCCCAGCTTTGCACTTGCAGCCCACTTACAAATAATTTGAAGCCATTCATAGTAGTGTTTTTTATCTTTTTTAAAAAAAGTACAGCAATGTGAAGGCAGTGCTGCTATGTGGAATGTGTCCACGTAGATGCTCCACTGTCTTCTAGAAAGGAAGCTGTGTAACATATTACACTCAGAGACAACTGATTGCACATTCATCTAATCCACATGACTACCCTTTCATATGCAGCTCCCCCAAATATATATGCGTATAACAAAGCAGTATGTCTACATTCATCACACAAGCAATATTATATTCAAAGTCAGACTTCTTTTTCAGAAAGATTAATTTTAATGAACTTACAAATAAAACCAACGAAGGCCAGACAAATTGAAGAGATTAAAGTGTACGACCAAGATGGGCTAGAGAAATTGTGCTGTGAATAATTAATCACAAATTCAAAGCCTTCTGAAGCCAATTATTTTCCTGGGATTCTTTCAGTTGTGAATACCCGCTGCTGAATGACCTATGCCTTTCCCATTTTTGCTTCTCTGAAACACTTTACAGGTACCACTGGCTATATCAAAGATCCCCTAAGTCAGGACAAAAATCCATGTGGTAGCAGGGCTGAGAGGGTGGGGGTGGTTGTCGCTGACTGATAATTCTTACAATTAACTCCTTTGGAGAGATTTTCAGCCATGAAAAATCTGTGAGTTTTCAAAAACCTACAGAGCACAATAAATCTCGGGATATCCCAACAGTTCTCAATGACAGGATGGGCAGAGGCTGAATAAAATAATTTTATCCAAGTAGAACAATGCTGGAAGGCTCCTAATTTCAGCAGTACAAAGGCATATTACACACTGCCATGCAAGTGCACGGATTTCTAATGCAAACATGCACAACTGTACTCAGGTTCTCAACGGCAAATTGGGAACACTGACCTTTTTTGTATTGCTCACTTTCTTTTGCAACACACATTTGCTTAAGCAATTACTATCTGCTATCTTCTGTGTACTAAGCATTTGGACCAGCCTGCTTTTTTACCTCTCCAGTACATCTTCAAAAACAAGGTCTCAGCAGAATCTTCTCTCTTTTAATTGCCTAGTTTGATGCTTTAGTCTTTTCAAAGTGCTCCCTGTGTTCTTTAAATATTTAAGGAGGATACAAACCCCTTCATCTTTTGAAAAGGCCAGACTGTCATCCGAAATTCTTCATTCCACTTTGAAGCTCCATTGAACTTGGAGCAGAAAGTCCAGGAAACCATCCTGATGTTTCATGAAGTTGCTCCCCTGCCTCCCTCCTCCGCCAACAACACGACTTCCTTCCCCTCCTTCCCATGCCCCTTACACATGAGAAGCTCTCTTAAACAAATGATTCCTCTACAGATCTCTCATTGCTCATGTGCCTCCTGAAGACCCACTACTGCCATTTATACTATAAACAAAATCTCTTTTCTAGTAGCGGCTTTTTTTGTCAACATACTGTGCTTGTAACCTCTTTAACTGATTGCTTTCTCCAGTGGTGCTTTTCAGCCTGTAAGTTCTCCAAGGAAGTGTCCCTACCGCATGAACAAAGCACACAAGGCCCAACAAGATAATGCAGGCTAAATACTGAAATTCAGAAAGGTGCGTTTATCATTAAGTTGGGCTCTTTCTTCTGTTGTTTTGTTTAATTTCTGACATTAGGGGATCTCAGAAGAGGAGTGCTCCTGAAAGGCTTTACAGAGTCAGGGTAAGGGTACAGATGAGGCTATCTGATGCTGAAAGAGAATAAAGGAATTCAAATTAGAAAGGACAGGGAAAAAAGACAGAGAAAAAGGCACAAGGACATACAGAAAAGATATATTTGGGAAGGAAAATGAAGGCTGAGCAGGCAGGGAGATGAGAATAGGAAATGTAAATAGTAATCTTAGCAAACCACTGAACATTAGATGAAAATGTTCATAATGTAAGAGCCTGTCCAAACACTTCAAAAGGTAAGTACAAATTGGGTCATCATGTTTTAGCTATAGGACAAAGCTCATATCCCATCTGTACAGGTTGTCTGATCATTTTTTCCTAAGCGGGCAACACGCAGGTGATACCAAATGTTGCACAACACGTGAACAAACCCCACTCACTGCATCACTGGACCTACACAGAAAAAAATCTGCTGCTAAATGCATGATTAGGAAAGGATGTGTATGAAATATGTTTGCTTTATGTTTAAAATATTGATACAGGACCTACTGTTGTTTTCTTTATTTTTCTGTTATTAAAGTACCTCACTTCTGAGTGATCAATAACTCGGATCCACTCTCGGTTTGTGAAGAAGCTTACAGCAGAGATGAGTAAGCTTTAAATAAATACATAAAGTGGAGTAGGTTTTGCCTTATAGATATAGGGCAAGTATGGGGGAACCTGATGATTTCACAGCATGGCAACACTTCTCTCAGCAATTCATGAAGCATCAAATCAAAAAACTGCAGCCTTCACAAGTTTGTTTGCTTTCCTGTAATTAAAACATTTGATACATTTTCCACACTGTGGAAAATTTTCGATTTTACTTCTAGTATCACTTCTGAACGTTTATTTCATTGTCAAAGCTGTTTTTTTCAAGTGTTTACTGAGGAAAAAGAAAACAGTTCTCACCTTTCAGCCTCCTACATGGTTCCCCTGTGAAAACCTTTCACAGTCAGCAAGCCCAGCTTGCACCCACTCCCATTAACAGTAGCTCTCGGGAGGTAGCTTGGGACGGAAGGCAGAGGGCAGACACGGGAAACAAGGTAGAAAGAAAAAGGAAAACCAGGGGGAAAAGAGCAGGTTCAGAAAACTGAAGACCTGGCTCCATGCACAGCCAGTTGAGACCATCAGCCCAGTAGGAAGCAGGTTCAGGAGGGCACCGTACCACTTCTGGGAGTGCTCCTGGGCACTGGCTGAGGGAAGGCCAGAAGCAAAAGGTGTCCCCGCTGTCCCCGCAGCGCATCACCTGCCCAGCATCCCTACTAATGGTAACCTCAACAAGCAGGTCTTTGGTAAGTATAAATAGAATGAAGCGCGGGGGCAAAATGCAGGGTAAAGGAGGACAAAAGAATAAAAGTGAACGTGGTGGATTTACTAAACGGTATTTTTAAAGGAATATATTATGTGTACAACCTGTCAGTCCTTGGCCAAAGGAATTACACACACACACACAAAAACACTACAGAGAGAGAGAGAAAATTCATCACGAGCTGTACAAGCCTTCACAGGTGCTGGAAAGTAATTTATTTGCAATGACCGGACCCAGACTTTCCTCTCCCCCATCCTTTTTTCACCCCTCTCCCTTAGCATTTCTTGTGAGACCCTTAAGCCTGGTTAGTATTGCTCATTCCTGTGCACTTAGTGACATGAACTGCCCAGGAATTGAGGCACCCTGTATACGTGCTAGTTCACTGCTGACTATGAATAGGAGAACAGATTGCCAAGAGTTTCCCCTACAATTGCATCATTTAGCATTGACAGTGGCTGAGAAGCTGCTAACACTGTTAGAATGTTTCGGATCCTATTGCCAAGCCTCAAGGTGACAGGTCTGTGGGACGGAGTCTGACTGCTACGCACTAGTTTTCAGCAACCACCTCCTCTGGAGATGTTAAAGACAAAAACAATTATAATTAATAACAGAGATGGATAGGGAAATCTTGAGGAAGAAATCTCTTGGAGTGAAGGTTTTGCTTGAGCTAAACCCAGATGAAACAAATCAGTGAGGGATACACTAGCAGTTAGTTATTGTTGTGATTAATATTGAAGTTAAATATGACATCATATTGTCTTTTGTCTCCCTAGTGTGCTCAGAAACCATAAACTGGAATAGAATCACATACAGTGTCCTGCCTATCCCATATACACAGAATTTTAAAATACGTGACAATGCTATGTGGTATTTATATGGTAGTATTGACAAAAAGAATGAGGTATTGACCCCCAAAAGTCCCTTTAATGAAGTGTTTTGATTAAAACAGACCTCTTCTCATGGGAAAGAGGCTACCAAGACATGAGGCCATTTTTAAAAAATGGATTAAAATGAGAAATATGAAAAGTCATCAGACATAATAAGGGAATCCATTAATCCAATCATAGAGATCCCATCCTTCAGAGGCATTGCCAAAACAGGAGTACCCCACCTGAGGATGCACGAGAAGCCAGAAGCACAGAGTAGTGACTCAGAAGGCTGACCAACCCCTACAACAGGGATCTTGAAGATCTCCAAATACATTTGTCAGCATTACTCTTTTGTCACTCATTAATGAGTGACTCAGCTGGAGAAAAAAATAAAAAAGAAAAGTGCAGATGGGCAATGCTCAGTATTTGAATAATGGATCATTCCCATTAAGTTGTAAAAAGAATGTAAAATTGTATGGTGATCTATTAATCAGATTTAGTGATGGATAACTAAAATGATGAATATGTATTATATATTTTTAATGACTGTTACATTTAACGAGCATGAACATTGGTGAGTGTGAACATTAGTGAATGAATAGCAAGACTTATAAAGTTTTGGATCTGACAAATCTAACTAGAGCTCTTTTTACCATGCATATTATTAGTATCTTGAGATTAAACAGTACCTACTGGAGCACGGAACTGTTGACACATAAAGAGATTTTAAGTCATGTAAGCAGTATGTTTGCTCTTGTTTGGTGAATATATTTTAGTGCCCATGTTGCACTGTATGGAAATATTTTTCCCTCGGCTAAACTGTACTTCCTGTCATTTACCAGGCTGGCAACAAAAAGAAGAATGAAAAATACGGGGGTTGCTCAAATATTAGTATAAGCCAATTAACAGGTATGAAAGAAAAGCTCAGGAGAGGCAATGAAGTTGAGACTCTGAGTTTCATTAGAAGACAACCAGATGTTTACTTGGAGCATGGACAACCTGACAAGTCCTGGAACAGAGATCCCCTGCACCAATCCAGCCACCCTTCCAGCTGCCAAGCCTGCGTACAGCTGTTGATTATTGCATCTCACCTCCTCCACGATCTCCCAAGATGCTCATATCCAAACTCAAGCATATTATTTTTCATCTATTCACGCACAGTGCAATAAAGATCTTTTCTAATAGAGCTCCACTAGTTCTCTATCCACTTTTGTAGCAAACAAAAAACCACACTTTTTTATCACCTATTAACTGCTTCACTTTGTGGAATCACTCTTTCTAGAAGAGCCTAGATTTGAGCTTGTTCAACACTGTCCTCTTTCCTTTTTTTTCCCTGTTGCATTCTTATGTAGCTGCTACAGTAGTGTCAGCAGGTGAAACACAACATTGTCCTCCTCCTCAAAGTACCAATGATCCCTTTTGAAGCTCTATCAAATAAATAACATGTTTTCTAGACAGCTTGATGGCAATAAATTGCAAAGAATCTGAAACAGCCCCATGCTAGCTACTGCGAAGAAAATTAACTCTACCCCAGCCAAAATCAGCACAACTTCCTACACTTACAGTTACTATTTCACTTCAGTTATTTACCCTTCACCAGTCCTTTAATCTGTTATTCTCACTACTTTTTTGGTATCGTGATGGTTGCACCCTACAAGACTGAGACATGAAAGCAATGATATGAAGTTATACAATGGAAAATAATTCTTTAGAAGAGAGAGAAGAGAACTTCAGGCAAAAGGTGGAAAAATATTCCATCTTTGCAGGCAGAGCACACCAGAAACAAGGTATGACAGGTCCTCAGAGGAGCCTCTTGCAGAGCCAGAGATCGAAATCTCTGGCTTTTGGTAACAGGATCTCATCACTCCACCTCCTTGTGCAGTACATTTACATTGCAGCTGATGTATTCAGGGCTACTTCTCTGCTTTGCTACTACAGAGCTTTTTAGCCTCTCAACTTCCTCTTGACTTTTCCCATGTACTTTGATCTTAGGTCCCTTTTTTTCCCATCAGCTACCTCAGTCTGCCTAAAAGGAGTTAGTTACAAAAAGCCATAAGATTTGGCTAAATACCATGACAGCTCTGACTTCACTTAGTTCCCCAATTTTGTTAATTCAGCCACAGAGCCCACTATGTAACGATAACTACGATGCAGTTCTTCGTTTCATGTATCAGTGAATACTCTTTTCAAGAAGGTGATTTTCATTTTCTTTAGCACCACTGAGGTTTGTTTCTTTTCTGTTTTCCCACCCTAGGAAGAACAGTCTGCCCTGAACCTCACTGGTAAGCAATTAAAATCTGGAAGCTTGCCAGCCTCTGTGGTACTGTGAATTCATTTCCCAAGTAGACACGTAATTCTTGGAGCTGAAGTTGAGACAATAAAATGTGTAAAACTTGCCTATAATATGACTCCTCACTAAACGACAAAGCTCCTTTCATATAAAGAAATTGGAGCAAACCAGTTGATAATGAGAAAGTGCAGGCACTAATTATTTTATTACAAATCTGGAAATAATGCATAATTTAATTTTCAGAAATTAAATGTTCTACTGATAGAATAATCATTTTTTCAGGCCTGACGTCATTAGGACTCTGGTTGTCTTTAATATCTCTCAGTAACATACTTATTCTCACCATTAAAGCCAAGCAATATTCCAAATGTCTGGACTTCAAAAACTTGTACTCAGTTTGCAACTATCAGTTTGATACTCTCCAGATACTGCAGGAAAGGGGAAAAAAACCAGTGGATATGGGGAAAGGACATTGTAAAAGCAGTGTTTTAAAAGCAGCATAGCCCAGCAAATGCAATTAGTGAATCTTTGCCACATATATTGAATGAATGCAGAAAACCGGCAATAGAGGGTTCACAGGAAGGTCACGACCACAGATGTCGGTGCCCCAGACCAGCCACGTTTCATTGGAAGGCTAAGTGACTCCCAGCAACTTATCCCTGTGGATTGGACGCGGATTTGGGAAAGCTTCAGGTTTCGGGCTGGGAACCAAAGAAAAAGGGGGAGGGAGCAGGGGAGCAAACAAGACCCATCAGCCAAACTGTATTATATTTCCCACTGCACTCCCACTGCACAGGCAGCTCAGGCCCTGAAAGAAGGTAATCCTAACAAATCCACATTATAAAACTTTTTTTCACCTAATTCATACAATCATTTTATTGTCTGTGTATGTGTACCTATCCCTCGCAAAGATTTAAACTGTGGTGTGCCTTACATATATTGGAAGATTAACAAAGCTGCTACAGCATGCGGCTTGTTGGAACCAAAGGGAACAGATTTATTCCAATGTCCTAAAATGTTTTAACATAAATTAAGTTATTTCACCTGAAATCCTATATGGTGTTGTATGCTACATAGTCAGGATTATGACATTATAGATAAAGGTCAGTGAAGGTTTCTTTTATAGCCTTTGATAAGTGGAGGATTTATTTTCTCAAACTCTTTATATGCCAAAATTTAGCACTGTATGATTTGGGCCCTACACTAAACCAAGTTTGTTTCTGAAACGTGTTGATCCTTTAAGGAGCAAAAGAAAACTCAAGATCTGAAAAAACCTTCACATACTTAGCTGGCAGTGCACAAGAGTAAAAATATTAAAAATAGCCCTTTACGAAATGCTTGGTAATTTTATTAACTTAATCCAAAAATAGCTAATAAGAAATTAATATTCATTCACCAGTGTCTACATACTAATTAAGAAACATTTATGATTTAACCAATGTATTCATTTAGGCCAAGGTTCAGCAAAACATTAAGTTTAAATCCATTTCTAGCTGCAGAATTAGTCTGCTTTATGCTTAATCCAAATGGCTAAATCCATTTATTAAAGAGCTGAAGGGGGTTTGGGGAGGGGGGGTTATAAGATTAATTGTAGCGTGATAGCAGTACTCCCTCAAAAAGAGTGACTTAAAAGACTGAAAGATTATTTTACAAAGATAAAATTAGTGGAAACATGATAAGCGTGCTGTATAACAAAAGCAAAGGCTACGGAGGGCTGATCTGACACTTTTTTTAATGCAGCACCATGACAAAGGTATACTGAACAAAACAAAGAACGTATCAAATCAAACCTGATTAAGCCAAACAATCTTTCTAAAGCAACCAATCCATGGATCTCCTTCTCACATAGTAAAGAAATCAAGCAGAGAAAGACTAAGAATGATATTTAGGTCATGGTATGATATTTAGAGAAATAACAATTTCTAGAGATGCTGGAAAGTGTTCCAGCACATTTTGGAAGCCTTATCAAACCCAATTCTTCAGGGTCTCAACCCGTTTAGATACCAAAGAAACCTCTTAATATGTTCTGCACTTTTCCTTAAGCACTTGGTATTCATGTTACACACTGGACTAGCTGGATCACTGGTCACCTAGTAATCATGAGCTGCCTGAAGATCAACATACAGATTTTCTTGTACCAGCAAGAAAAAGTAATTTGGTTACTTGAAAGTGTAACTGCACTGTTGCAAAATTCTCCCTTTCTCTTTCTCTTTTTATGCTTATCCACAATACTGTATCTGTTACTCTTAAATACTTGACTTTTCTTCAAAGGTAAATCTCTAAAAGGGAAATTTTTTTGTTGTTGATGTTTTGTTCTTTTGACTATAGAAGAATAGCTGCTATTCAGACACAGGCCACAAACATACAACAGTCTCCAAATGAGATGCTTACAAAAGATCAGTGGTCACTAGATCAGTTATATTCAACATTTGGATTTTGTCATGACGACAGCATGCTTTGCAACTAGCATTAACTATTTCTCCTGAAGTAGATCTGACAGCTTTATTCATAATATATTCAACCTATAATGTTCCACACAGCACTGCAGACTGAATACTGATTTTGAAATTCTGAATACCAATAACTCATTTCTCATAAGCTAGTCAGCACAGAACCAGTTATAGTGCATTTCACAGAGAGTTTCTTTTCAGTAAGGTGCCCAACCCCACAGAAAGAGACCAAAGCCATCACTGAGTGTATTTTTCTTTTTATATTTATTTTTAAAATTCAGTATTTTTTCCTTTTACAAACCATCACAGTACTGCGAAGTAACAGCATTTTTCCAAAATCACTAACAGCAGAAAAAAGATTAGTGTTAGCACAGGTCTGAGGACCCAAGGAGCAAAGCACCCTCCTAGGCTATTTTCTCCATGGGGGCCATAAAATAGTTTTCGTTTCCTGCTGTATCACTACAGTGAAGTAATGCAATAAAATTGTGCAAAATTTACATTAGAAACCAATACAGCACCAAACACCTTTCCTTCAACAAAGGCAGAAAAGCGTAAGTGCAGTTGGGTTGCACCTTTCTTACCTTCCAAAATGCAAAAGCCATCAATATTATTTCAATATAGTGCAGACCATGGAAAGGTTTGGAATCATCTCTCTTTGCTGAGTAGAAATTGAGAATAAAATGCCCTGTGCTAGATGAAGAAAGGAAACTTCGGACACATAATTTCTTCATGATAGTTATTTCCTTTTTAATATAGAATTGCTTTTTTGTGATGTGAAGCTTAATTTTTAAGTTATACTTCTTGAGAAACTGATATAATATAAAAACATCAAACTAAGCTACACACTTGATTTACAGCAGAATGTTAATTATTAAAACCATAACACTAATTTGAACTTTCACATTTTTCTAGCTCTAAATACAGAAAACTTCTCACATAGAGAAAAAAAACCACTACAGTAGCATAATTTTGGTTATGTAAATAAAACATTTTTATATTCAAGGACTTGACTCAATTAATAAGTGTCTATTCTCACATGGCTGATATCTGTTCAAATATACTTTATTCTACACAGGCTAATGATTTGAATCTCCTCAGAGATGCAAAAATTGCATTGTTCTGTATTTCCATATCACTTGTGTCAGCCCTGGTTGGTAGTGCTTGATAGCATTACAGCTGAACATTTAAATACTAATCTACAATTCAAATGCTCACAAAAGCACTGCATGTGCTTTTATTTTTTGTAATACCATAGTGAAAAAAGGAATACAGAAGATAACCATTGTAATATAGCCCTATTAGCAAATTTTACTTCTACTCTTTCGAAAAGAACTCAAAAAAACCAAAAGCTATGAGAAGGAGTTTAAGAAAATTAGTACATAATTCCACAAGGACTCACTCACAAAACCTACCCCCTGTTCACATAATGGAATTCTCATGCAGTGAAAAAAGTTTGCCTGTGTTAGAAGATTTATTTCCCTTCTCAGAGATCAGAACCCATAGGTTATATTTTCATTCTGCCACTGGCTTGTTCTGTAACCTAGGGCAAAAGTGGTGGCCTTTGAGCAATCTGGTGTACTGGAAGGTGTCCCAGCCCATGGGACCAGATGATCTTTAAGGTCCCTTCCAACCCAAACCATTCTATGACTCTATGAAATGACTCAATGTCTCCATCTTCTTTTATATGGCAACTGGGGCTATGAATATCCCCTTTAAGAGGGAAATCGCAAGGATTATTAATGCTTTGTGAAATGCTTTAAGCTCTTCCAATTAAAAAGACTGAATAAACATTATCCAGAGCATACTGTTATAACAATTGCACACTAGTATTATAAATGGAAATTATTATTATTTTGAGAACTAACAAGCATAGTATTACGAAGATTTAAATTACATCTTTAAAAGAGCTTTGTGAATAGCTTTATTTAAGAAACTAGGCGACTATCATTTATGATCACTTGACTTCCTAGGTTGCTTTAAGGCTAAATTGTCTCAAACAATTAGTCAATAATTGACTGTTCTCAAACCAAGCTCAAATCGCAGAATCAAAGCAAGCAACATCCCAGACCCCCGACAATGCCAACCAAAAATCAAAGCTCTGTATTAGGGAAACACGTACTGGGCAAGTGCAAAGCATGCTTTTGTTATTATCTTCTTTGGGGCATTTTTTGGTATCAATTTTGTCCATTAGGCAAATGACTAAGGAGATCTGAAGGGCGGTTGCCCTTAGTGAACTGTAAAAACCCACCACATTTTGGAAATTTTGTAAAGCTCAATAAAAAATTCTAGGAAACCTGTCATCCTAGAGTCACAGTCTTCAGACATAATGTCTTCTTGTCCTACAGAGGTTATTTGAACCTCTCTAGCCAGTCCCTTCTTAAGGGTCCACAGGAATGGAGAAGTTTCAGACCCTACCTTGTCCTCTGTTCTTCAAGGACTGCCCTTGCATTGATGCCCTGCTGCCACAGGACCACTCAGAAGAACATTTCTAAGGAGAAATGTGCCTAGGTCCTGAGCAGAAGGCATGGTCGGAGAACTGGACACACAGGAGCTAGATTATCCTGCACACAGGCAAACTGCCAAGCAAAGGTCTTTTGTTTTTTTCCCTGGTCGGAGAAAAACACCCTCTATATGCATAACAATATGACTAGGGGTAAGTACATCACAAAACAGGCAAGTTACATGATACATGGAGAATGATACTCAAGCATGTATAATTGATCCAGATTTCACTAGGAACATG
>VYZV01008188.1:196122-249278 GCA_013401275.1 Pandion haliaetus | reverse complement strand
CCTAGAGGCGGGTCCGACATTTTGGCGGGTCCGACATTTTGGGGCAGCGAATTTACCAGCAGCTTCTTAAAGGGGCCGCCTCTGCAGCCCCCCTCCCCTGCCACCAAGGAAAACCGCGCCACACAAACCCTTAACATGCCTATAGAGCTCATCTGCAGCCTCCTGCTGCTATACAGCCTTCCAGAGGCTCTCCCGTCCCCTGGAGTACTGGCTTTCACCTGACTCCCTGACTCTCACATCATACCAACTCTCTAAGGTTAACCTGAACATCACTTCAAATTTTCATGTTAAAATAATCAGTAATTACTAATGCATTCCAAACATTAAATATAATTTCCTATAGTAAATATTCATATCAGTTAGGTTTTTAGTTGTAAGAAATGAATGCTGTTTTAAAGGCCCTAAGTCTGCAGAATGTAAGTTTAATGAATGTAAAAATTTCACACACTGACTAGTTTTCTCTTGTCTATCAATGAAATTTTATATTTCCCTCAAAGCCTGTGATAAATGTATGATATATCTGATAATCTTAACTTTCTACAGCATGATCAATTTTATTATATGATAAGTAGTCAATGCTACAAAGTGACACATTACCTTACTGCAGACACTACTTAGGTCAAATTGGAGTTGGATATCCAAGTTTTAGTTTCAGCTTCTTGATGTTTGTGTATGTTCTTTTTCACTCCTACTGAACAGAAGTCATGAGTGTGCAACTTGCTTATTTAACACTACCATGAGTGCACAGAAGTGAGAAAAACCTACAGAAAAGAAGGGAAAAAGAAAAAAAAAAAAAACACAAGCAAACACATTATGAAATAAATAGAAAAGGCGAAGAGAAGTCTCAAGCTGTTCTTCTTGCAGAACAAACAACCTACCCTGGCCTCCACAGGCAGGAGATATAAATATCTTGAGCTAGAACATTCAGACTTGAGGAGCTTATAAGAGCCTTGAACTAGAACTATTCAGTTTGCAGCAATTTAAGCTAAGCCATCCTGAACTGAACTTGTAACTTCCATGACACAATATACTCACTTGACAATATATATATAGCTCATGTACACAGAAGCATAATGAGACAAACTCTTTGAAGAGACCACCGCCTCTCTTTATTAAATCTAATCCTAATTCATACTTGTAATATAGCTATAAAATATAGTAATGCTTCTTTTAGAAAACTCAAGACAGTTTGGTAGAAATATATTCTTTCTTTAATTTCAAGAAGATTTCCCTCTTTTATAAATTAAGTTTAGTCAAAGCAGTACAACATCACTCCTGTTTTTTCCAACAGCCAGGCATACCCAAAGCAGCCGGGAGGAGCATGAAAGCATTTTTGAATGGTAAATTCTGCTGTACTGAAAGAGCTTCTTTGCCACTCAATGCAGTGCTTGCAGTAACAGTGGTAGTCCTGAACTATTCATAAAGGAGAGGAGGAATCAAACGTTTTTAGGAAGACAATGTCCCATATCCCCCTCAAAGATATATCTTTTATATCTGATCTATAAAGTACATCTGCTAACGATGCCAGAGTGAGATAATAACAACTCTGTTTAGGGTTAGAAGTGAACTGCACCTCAAGTTAGCGAGTGTCCATTGCTGCCCACCCCAGCCCTGAACATGGGGAATAACCTTGCTGCAGGCAAGCACCACGTACTGTGGGGGAAATGCCTCAATTCAAAGATAAAAGTCTGGCATTTATTGCAATGTAAGGGAAAATCTTGTAGCACACTGAAAAATAAAATTTTTAAGTGAACTAAATATTAAATGATCAGGTCTGCATTTACTCCCTTATTTAATTTTATACTACTTTTGATTAACTTAGGTGGCTTTGAAGATTTGAACGGCAACATGGAGAAGGTTTTGCCCTGAAGGACATTATAAATCCTGTCACGAAAGGATATAGGGAAAACAGAAAATTTGACAGATGAAGAGGAAATAATGGAAGGTTTAGATACCTGATAAAGCCGTCTGAATTTGGAAATCAAGCATATTATTTAGTTAATTATTCCACTGCTTAATCTAGGCAATGAAATAATTAACTAAACTTGAAAGAGCTGCTATTCACACTGGTATCATTTGATTCTTTTCAAAGTTTGGCACCTCAGTGAAATAAATATTTACACCCTGTAAAGACTATTCTTACAGTCAGGCTTTAAAATCAGACAAGCAAAGAGTTGTTGGTTTACACTTCGAACAACTGAAAGAAATTACTGAAGAGAAGCTTGATTGGTTTGGGGTTTTTTGGTTGTTGGTTTGGTTTGGGGTTTTTTGTTCATTGTTGATGGTGGTTTGGTTGTTGCTCTTTTTTTAAGTAAAAGCTTAGCTACAGGACCAGATTTAACCCAAGGAATCAACTGCAGCCCATTATGTGTTGCATAGAGTTGTAGAAAGTGACCGAATTATCCATACATGCATATACACTCTGACTCCAAAGCATTTACAGGTCAAAACAACCTTCTTGTCATTCCTGGGGAGGAAGCGGGAGCCAAGGGCAAAAGCTTCTCCTGAACTCCAACATACGAAGGAGATAAAATCAATGAGATTTAGAATTGTGTGGCTGGTGTCTTGCAGCTCCTTTCCATTTCACTCCCATGTCTCAGGCACTGAATTTTACTACTGACTTTGGCTGTCAGCCTTACTTCAAATATATGCATTGAGGCAAGAAATGAAACAGCACGGGAGATTTTCTGTGCTTGGGGCTGTGAGAAGAACAAAAACCACTGGTGAGTACACTTTACATTTAAGCTGCCAGGACTCTAGTTTCAATCTTCTTCTTCTACCTTACTTGTATAGCAAAAACGCTGCAATGTGAGACCCTCTGGCAAATCAGAAATTCCCTCCTAATAAAATGAGAAACATTATATAATGCTATTTTGCCTATATCTGTAGGTTTCCACACAACCAAGGCAGGCGTTGTTTCCTGAAATAGTTTTTTTACTGAGTTAATTGGAATAAATGTATTCCATTTTTTCCTCTCCTCTTTGGTGCCTGCAAGCACTTTAGTAAATTCTTAGCCAGATTTTATCAATTAGTTGATCAATCATTTTTCTATTAGAGACACAAGCGTTGGAGATGTGATTGAAGTACAAGGTTATTTAGTCTCCACACATTCGGTGACAGCTAGGAAACAAAGTCCGTCTGTCAGCAGCCAGCAGTTCAGGGAAGGGAAGTAATTAAAGTTATTAAAAAGGGTCAAAAAAACCATAAACAACATTTGTAATTGTGTTCATAATAAAGTCATCTTTACCACAGCAGTCAGAGCAGTCAAGGGTGCACTGATATCTGCAGGAGTACTAATGAGCAAGGGAAGAAAGCACAGGACTTGGAAACAAAATCTGAAGAGGTGTATGAGATGTATAGAAAATATTGTAGTAAAAACATGTCAGATTTTGAAGAAGGCAATTACACTTAGGACATCAAGCCTGCACTGTCCTAAGTCTCTACATTTCATCCCCAACCTTTCTCTTGGGGCTAAGAGCAACATACAGCTATGTGAGCCACATCTACATGAAAGAGGTATTAAAAGATATGTACCCACAACTCAGATACTGGAAGCAATCCAGTCGGTGTTACAGGAAGATCTGTGAGACCAAGCTGCTGTGTGCACATGAGCTTCCCCAGTTCAGATGTACCCTCTACGCTCAACTATCAGCCCCAGTTCAGATGTGCCCTCTACCCTCAACTACCAGCCCCTGTTCTTCTGCTCCTCTCTGCTTCTTAAAAAATCTCAAGAGATGTCCTTTCTCTGAGGAGCAGATTTCCTCATCAGCCCCACAAAACCTCCCTGCACACAATCCTTTCTCACTGTGGCAGCATCCTGAGCCTACCTGGGCTCACTGAACAACGGAGGAGATGGAAAGAAGAGTGATCGGAGCCCCATCGTGAACAGACTCTGCCACAGGGTGGCCGTGCCATCTGTCTTGGGTTCACACTGGCCGTCAACTGCTTCAGAGTATTTGCTCTCCCACTATAATATTTTCTAAATGTAAATCTAAACCGGTGGGGCTACAGCGCTCTTCACTGCCAGACAGACTAAACACTGCTGAGGGCAGGAGTGGGTGCCAGAGTGGCACATGGAAGATGCCACAGGGAGCCAATACAGCTTAATAAGACCCAAAAGCACACCTCCTCGAACACGGGCAGAGTAGGAAGTAATATTAATACCATTGCGGTTGTACCATAGAAGGGACGGCAAGTAGGAGATCTAGTGTGTTGCATTAACAGCTCACACACGAGAGGACCTGAATGAACAGTTTTCACTGTAATGTTGTGTAAATACCACTAAGTATCGTTAAAAAGATGTCATATATGCAGATACCAGCTGCCGGAATTTGCTGATGGCATGGAGCCTCCGCGCTGGCACAGCAGCACAGCTCTCCGTGGGCTCTGCACTGGCTGATTTGCTCAGCTCTGCCAAAAAAAGTAAAGGAAATTGTAGCAAAGACAAATATTTGCCCTAATCCATTGACAAAATTGACATGTCCCAACCCCAAAAACTCCAGGTTCATCACCCACGATCTGTTTCAGATATCTGAATGTGAAACACTGTTAAAAAAAAATATGCTTAACATCAGATGGCGATACTTATGATCGTGACTTCACTGCACTTACCTTGTGCAAAACACCTCCATACAGAAAAATAAATTCTATCTAAAAGCACAAGCATATATTTTACAGGAAATTTGAAAAGTCTGGAGGATCATTTTTCCAAAATTTAAAGCAGCAGTTGGCATAAAAACTAAAAACCAACAAAATAAATTTAAGTTGTAAGTTTCACAAAATGTGAGGGTGTCTTTACAAGTATCCTTCTAAATTCCCAAGAAGTCATCATTACCCAGATGCACACAAAAAAGGCCAGGAAAGTATCCTGCTTAAAATGAGACATGGAATTAGCAATGAAAACAGAAAAGAAACTCGAACATGTAAAACACACATAGGAAGAAAGAGAGAGTGTGGAATATAAAGCTGAAGAAAGATAAATGAATGACAATGCATAAAAGATAATAGTAGGAAGAAAAGATACAGGGCATCGGCAAGAGGGCAGAAGAACAATGTTAGGCAACATCTGCTAAAATTAAACAATGTACAAATCAGCAGCCTGGATAGTACATACCCCTGAGTGTTAAAAGGACATGCTGAGGAGTTTCCCTGAACTGCTAATATTAATTTTTAAACAAACCTTTGAAAACTGGGGAAATTCCAAAGAAAGAAAGGACTGCCAAAGGACATCCAATATTTAAGTAAGGATAAAAGCGATGGGCCACAGACCTCTGGAATAGTTATTTAGCATTCAGTAAAAGGAGTGATTAATTTGGAATTTCATCAACAAAGAATTAGAGGCTAAAAATCTAATTAATGTCAATCAGTTTAATGGAAAGTTGGTCTTGTAAAACAAACCTATTGTCTTTTTGTGAAGAGATAACAGGTCTGGTTGACAAAGGCAATTGTATGCTGTAGTGCACTTGATTTCTCCATGGCATTTGACTTAGTACAACATGACATCTCAATTAAAAAATGATGATGTGGAATTACCATAGAGTGTACTTCAGTTGGATTCAACTGTAATATACTCACAGGTCTCAAAATGTTCTTGATACAAACAACTTAGTGGAGCAGTAAGGGATTCATTCTTCATCTGAAGTTATTTTTATCAAAAATATAAGAACTCATGTGGTAACAGCAATAGCTGAGACAGCATCTCAAAGGTTAGGGAAGAAAATGTGGCGTCTGAGAAGCAATCTGATTTGCTGCCTACAAGGGGAATCTAACAAAATTCATTTTAATAGAACCAAATGCACAGCAACACAAGGGGAATTAAGAACAGAGTTTTTATGTCCCTAATGGGAACTTGAGGATTGTACTTCACTTGCCTACTTACGGAATTTAGTTTAGATGCTTGTCAAAGTTTTTAGAATTCAAGCCTATGTTACCTACAGAATTATGGAAAAAGAAATAGATACTTCCAGAGTTGGATGCCTGAAGGCTATCAGCTGGTCACTGCCATGCCAGCCACCCACTTTGGGAACCTGGATAAGAGCTTCGGTGGAAGTGAGATAAAAAAGAGAAGCTGGAAGAAAGAGAAGGATGAGAACTTCAGGATAAACTCTTTAAGTCCCTCTTCGTGAAAACCATCTATGACATTCTTGGATGGGGGCGGATCAAGTAAAGGTTAGACAAATAGAAATCATCTCACTTTTTTTTATATTATTTGTGAAAGCTCTGACAGAATACTGCCATAGTGTCCACAATTTAAGAAACATGTAGAAATACTGGAAAACATTCAAAGGAGGGCCACAAAACTGAGTCAAGCTTAGAAAAAATGATTCATGATGTGAGATTTAAGAAGAGCAACATATTCAGACCATTAAAGAGAATGTTATAGGCTGACTTCTTCAGCACACACAGGTATTTTCACACATAAAAGCTATCTGATAACAGGATAGAAATAGTTAATCATGCAGGCAATGGCATAACTAACTTCCAGTCACTGGATCTCATTAGCAAGTTAAACCTTGAAAGAAGCTTTTGATTACCTTCACAGCTGGGAAAATCAAATAAAAATATTTTACCAGGGGACCCTGCATTGCTTGAAGTCTTTAAAAGAAAATTATGCTATCCTTCTAGAATATATTTCTCCTCTTCTTTTTCATTTTTTCCCACAGGTTCTTGGAGAAATTCTCTGCAGTTAACATGCTTTGTTGGACTGGACAGGAAAGATCATGTTTTGACTTTCAGGGACAGAAAGACCATAAAGGTAAACAGACTCCAAAACTTCTGTCTGCTCATCTCTCTTCCTTCACAGGTCACAGGAAAACAGAGTTTCTTGCCTTTCTCCCAAAAGAGTCAGAATGACTTCTGTTCTCCATTAAAGAAACCATTTTATTGAAATGTCCTATTTTAGGGCTTCCAAAATCACCCACTGAGGTAAGAAACCACAACTTCTGCCTCCCATGCAGCTATCTAGAAATACTCCAAAGGCAGAAAAGAAAAGAATTCTATTTAGCTTCTTCTGCAGCATCAGAGATTAAGCACAAGCAAAAGATAAAATTAGAAAAATGGTGCTATGAAATCTTTCTTTTCTGATAGACTCATGTAATCATACCTAATAAATATTCCTTGTCATTCCAAGAGTATCAAGCATAGGAGGCTTCATGATCTCTCCTGCAATCTGGCACAAAGAATTCAGTCTCCAGAAGACAAAAATTCTTTGGTCTTCACAAAGGAGTACATATGTATAACAAAAAATGATCTTTTTCTATGACTTTCTCTGAAGAAAATTGGAACTAAATCCTCTAGTGGTTCCTTTGGGCCTGAAACCCTGTGAAGTACAGCTCATATTATCATAGCAAATCTCCTGCTTCCATGGTTTTTGTATCAAGTTTCAGCATGTCAAAATATAAGATGACAGATAGGTAGCATTTTCTGAGTAGCCCTGGTAGAGATGGTAATTGTGCTGAGACTATAACAATTATAAACCAAGACTAATGCCCAAAAAAGATGGGATTGCACAAAAGTGAGCACTTTTCATGGGACATGAGAAATGCAGTATCCGTGTACAACCTAACCAGTCAGTGATGAGAGCTGTGTACCCAGCTCAGAGAATCACTTTCCCAGAGCCATGATTGACCTTGAAGCCTCATGTTTCCTAAACACACAAAACTGGCCACTGAGATCCTCTGTAGATGCCTAGAGAAAGCTCCTTGAACTGAGAGTACCATGTATGAAATTTATAACACAGCCAAACCCAGCATTTATGCCTGAACTCAAAGATTATCCATCTATTCTACCTCCCAGAATACAAGGCAAAAAACAGACTGCATTTTGTTCTCATCAAATTACTTTTCATTATTCAGGACTAGGCGCAACCCTGTGATACATCTTTTAACTTAGCAGACTGTTTTTGCAGACTATTTGGCAATGTTTAGTGTCTTTAAAAGCAGTAAAAAAAAAAAAAACCCGAAACCAAAACGATCTCAATGAAAACTCCAAGCAAAGAAAACATTAATCACCACTTGCAAAGAAATCTTTCAAAAGAAACAACAAAGAAAATGTGTGCCTTATTTCTAAGACCAATAAACCATCATTACTAGCAAAGACTAGCATATACAACAGGTACTTAATGCCCTCATTTGGTGCTTTCCAGAACCATCTGCCTACTCAACAGGATGCTAATGCTCTGAGTTACAGGAAGACACTCTTCATTGCATTTGCACTAGAAAATTATATAGCATCTGTTATTGAAGGTCTCCATTACGGCTGGACCTCCACAATCTTACTCATAGTCCCTGTCATCTGCCCACAATATCATATCACCTACCTTGCATCTTCTAATATTTTCACCATACCACCAAAATGTGTGTAACACACTCCAAACTGTGAAGTCATCCCAGTGTTTCAAACACTGACAATGTTTCAAAGAAAGGAAAGCCTATTGCTAAGTATTCACTCCTGAAAACCAGATCACCTCATCTTGAAATCCCTTTAAAAACAAAAGACATCACAAGGCATAAGGTACCCCGAGAGCCTGCTACACCCTGTCTGGGCTGCAAGGCCCTGCTCCGTGTGTCCCCAGGGAATGTAGTGTCACAAGGAGAACACTCCCACCTCTTAAACTTGCCAAAACTGTTGCACTAGAATTTAAAGGTAGTGTACACGTAGGCTTCTTCATATGTACCAGAAAATGTCTTTTTTTTTCCCTCAACTAAATAATTTCCTTAGGTTCAAAAAAGCACCAGAATAGTTTTATCTTTATCACAGTTATAAAATACGGTGCAGCTGCCATGGCCATTCTTCTCTCTGTAAATGTTTGGATACTCCTCACACACTGTTTCTTCCAGTCAGGAAGTGTTTGTATGCCAGGAAAAGACACTTGACTTACCTGTTTTGTCACCAAGACACCAAAAAGCATAAGGTTCCTTGCAAAACCCACTGTGCCTTGATCTAGTCCTATTTTAGAAAAAAAAACTGGGTGGAGAAAGGCAAGGAAGGAGCATGAACTCGGGCAGAAAAACCTTCCAAAAGCAAATAAAGCCATCTGTGTTGTTACTGGGAAACGTCTATATAGCTGCCAGCCAAATGTTGGTGCAAGAAAAGATTCTTTTTAATATCAGAACTGTTTCTAAAAGAATGTATATTCCTATGATCAAATCTAATGCAACACCATCAGGATTTGGCTCCAGACAACACCCATGACATTTTATAGTACTTATCAGCACCACAGTTAAGTGTTGCTGACAGGTTCTGTGGAAAGTGAGCTGGGCAGTCAAGTTACACTGGAAACTCTTAGGCTCCCAGGGTCTGTTTCTGCCGGGATCTACATCCATCTCCAGAGCACCACAACGTCATCTGCAATGGCTTTAATGCTCTCTCCTGCCACAAGCTGACAGCCTTGACTCATTGGAGTGGAGGGGAAAGGAAAGCAAGCAGCTAAATCACATGGACACTTTGAAAACAACAAAAGTTGCTGCACAAACCATACATCCTTACACTTAGCAGCAACACATGGTGGGAATTTGCAGCTCCCATATGCTGCAGATTTTTTAAGTCCTATTTAACTTAAGAAAACAACAAAAAACCACCCCAGATCATCCAGATGCTTTTGAAAAGTCCAAGATTGTTTCCCATTTCACTGCATTTATTATTTCATCATCCAGAAGTTTTACAATACATTTCACATTACCTCTTCAGATCAGCAGTTTTTTCTAGCTTAGATCAGTGAGCCACAGGTTTGTAGGCTTAGAGCCTTTAACACCTCTGCAAGTTTTCCAGTTTGGCTTCCTCCTGTGATTGGCCACCACCCAAAAATCCAACTTCTAGCTCAGGGCTGCCATCCCACCCCTGGTTTCCATTCCTCAGTTCTGATNAGGTTTAAGTTAAATATTCAAAAGGGATTCTGTGGTTTCTTTAAAGGTTAATTTAATTTTGCAATTTTCCTAAAGGAAGTATATTCATTTCAGAGTGTGCTGGCAGGACAGATAATTCACTCCAACACCTATAAGAGAACAAAAGGACTGAGTCTCAGGAATGAGCACCAGAGTCACTACATTAAAGGTGAACTTTTACTTTCACAGGACACATGTGCCACCATTTCCAATATTCTAGACCATTAATTCCCACTGGGCATGACTGAAAGCATCCTGCTTCCTCCACTGGCATTAGGATCAGCTCTGTTACACCTGCAGAGCAGTTCACAGGAGGAGGAAGTTCCCAATAAAAACATCCTGTTATTCTAAACAGCACTGACCCTTCCATCTTCAACTCCTACGGAAGGAGATGTGAAAGATGGCCAGCCTTCTCCATAACCAGCTATGTATTTTTTGCCAGTGACGTTACATAAGGAAGATAATATAAGCCTGCTGGTTTTCCCATGTGCCTGACTCCAGCCCATGCATCAGTCAGTCATTTTTTTAGAATAGAGAGAAACAAACGTATTAGCAATTGTTAATGATTAGTGCAATCTATTTGTCCATTTCCTACTATTAAAAGATCAAACAGAAACCTCAGCCTGGGCCCATTACAGTCTCATTAAGCCTTAAAGCCAGAATGGAACAAACCATTGCTCACAAATTCATTTACTCCTGAAATTCAAACCAGTCCGTCAGCACGGGACTGGAAGGACAAGCTAGTAACAGGCTTCTGTAGACAGTAAATTACAGACAAATGGGTTTACAGGGCAGAAGGTCTCCGTTTTTAAAACCTAGACACAACAAAAGCAACTCATGCTAAATACTAGAAAAAGATGTTTCATTTTTCCCTTCTATATCATGGAACGTACATTTGCTCATGTACACAAGTAAACTAAAATGTGTTATTGCAACATTAGAATAAATAAGGCCACTGTCTCTCCAAGTCCTCTCCTGCATACAAACCAAGCAAACAAGACAACGGCATTTAGGAAAGAATGCAAACTGAGCAAGTAATTGCAGATACTCTTTTACTATAGATTACATAGATCAGTACAAAACTGCACAACAGAAGAGGATTTAGAAGGATGTCTTCAACAGTCTACTCCCATTGGGGTTTTCTTAAGCAGATTGTAGAAAAACCTAATATTAAAGATGATTAGTACAAGAATGCATAGTTTTGCAAGCTCAGACCAGTCTTGGAAGGAGAGCTGCTTAGCACCCACCACAAACATAAAAACATAACTAGTATTTCTGCAACAAATATCACTTCCTTAAATCAAAAAACGCAAAAGATGCAAACAATTAGAAAGTGCTGCTGGTGCATTAACGCTATTCCATTCCACCACTTCCCATTCAGCATTTGGAAGTAAGACTATTCAAGTACCACTGCATAAGATCAGAAACAAAAAATGAGAAGTAAGTTAAATTCTTCTTCAGAGGCCTCATTTTTAATAAATAACATACAATGTATTAATACATGATGTTCTAATACTCATTTGAATACAAACATTGTAATTTGTCTTTAAAAATGAATTAATTTTAAACTTCATTTTTGTTCTATGAAGCGAAAAGAACATACATACGTATATATGTAATGTATACATATAAAGTCTGTTTTAAAATAACATCATCCGACAAAGAATATGTATTAAAAATGACATTCTATTCTGATTTGCATTTTTTAAACATTTGGAATAATCTATCCTTATAAACACAGACTTAAACATATAACGCATTACACTGTATATGGGAATGCATCTAAAAACACTGTCTGTAATAACCTTGCTGAGTTCTGGATTTAGGACTGCAAGCCTTATGTACACGCAACTCATCAGCCATTGCATGGAACTGCAGTGTCCTGAACCTAGAACATCACACCTGCAAGGTGAATGAAGGAAAACAAGATTTTGCCCCAGATCCACTTGAGCAAAACCCTATCTATGTGATACTTAACAAAGTTTACAGGGAATCCAACAGCATGAATCCAATTGCTTGCTCCTAATCTAGGGGGGTTTTGCATGTTTATAAATATATGCATTAGTGAATTCATACTTGTATTCTAAAAATGCAGTTTTACCTCTGGCACTCACTCATTTCAGATGTTACATGCTTCAGTTGCATTCTTAGAGGTTAGCATAGGTACTGCTTTTCTAACGTTAAAACAGTTAGAGAAGAGACAATTTAAACTCTCTGTGGTACTTGCATTGCTCCTAAGTGTCCTGTTATTGATTACTCAAAAAACATTCAGAGTTTGTTGTTTGGGGTTTTTTTTCCTTCTGATGCAACACATGGATCTTGAATCATTTTTCAATCAGTCATTGTGATGGGTTAACCCTGGCTGGATGCCAGGTGCCCACCAAAGCCATTCTATCACTCCCCTCCCTCAGCTGGGCAGGGGAGAGAAAATATAACAAAGGGCTCACAGATCAAGATAAGGACAGGGAGAGATCACTCAACCAATTACCATCACAGGCAAAACAGACTCGTTTGGGGAAAATTAACTTAATTTTTTGCCAGTCAACCAAGTAGAGTAATGAGAAGTAAAATCAAATCTCAAAACACCTTCCCTCCACCCCTCCCTTCTTCCCAGGCACAGCTTTACTCCTGGATTCTCTACCTACCCCCCTCAGCGGCGCAGGGGGACGGGGAATGGGGGTTACAGTCAGTTCATCACAGGTTGTTTCTGCCGCTTCATCCTCTTCAGGGCAGGACTCATCACACTCTTCCCCTGCTCCAGCGTAGGGTCCCTCCCACGGGAGACAGTCCTCCATGAACTGCTCCAACATGGGTCCTTCCCATGGGCTGCAGTTCTTCACAAACTGCTCCAGCATGGGTCCCTTCCACGGCATACAGTCCTTCAGGAGCAAACTGCTCCAGCGTGGGTCCCCCGCAGGGTCACAAGTCCTGCCAGAAAACCTGCTCTAGCGTGGGCTCCTCTCTGCATGGGGCCACAGGTCCTGCCAGAAGCCTGCTCCAGAGCAGGCTTCCCACGGGCTCACAGCCTCCTTCAAGCACCCACCTGCCCCTTCGTGGGGTCCTCCCCAGGCTGCAGGTGGATATCTGCTCCACCGTGGACATCCATGGACTGCAGGGGGGCAGCCTGCCTCACCATCGTCTTCCCCATGGGCTGCAGGGGAATCTCTGCTCTGGTGCCTGGAGCACCTCCTCCCCCTCCTTCTTCGCTGACCTGGGTGTCTGCAGGGTTGTTTCTCTTACATGTTCTCACTCCTCTCTCTGGCTGCCATTACTGAGCCCACAAGTTTTTCCTTCTTAAATATGTTATCACAGAGGCACTACCACTATCAGTGATGGGCTCGGCCTTGGCCGGCGGTGGGTCCACCTTAGAGCCGGCTGGTATTGGCTCTGTCAGACAAAGGGGAAGCTTCTAGCAACTTTTCATCAGAAGCCACCCCTGCAAAACCTCCCCACTACCAAAACCTTGCCACAAAAACCCAATACAGTCATTTACTTCCTATAGTGTGAACCAGTAACTCAGGGGCAACTCCACATGTCCATGCAGAATATAAAAAGCTAGACTTCTTGCATGGTGGAAGAGCCATCACACCGATACTGTATTTCTGCAGAAATGCTCAGTGATACTATCCATATGTAGCCCTCACTGTTTAAAACTTGCAACTCCTTACTGTCTTTGCACATGTGACAGCCCCGTGCCAGGACGCATTACAAGGCCAGAGCTATTTGGGGACAGGAAGGAGGATAGCGGCAGGTGAAGCAACCTGGAGCATGAGTTACAGCTGGATTCTGAATGTCTTCCTAGAGTCCTGCTGCATAAGAACCCTCAGAATAGGAAATACCTGCGCCATCACTCGGCTGCACCAGGTGTGGGGCGTTATGGTGAGAGAAGGGAACTCTGTCCTGGGAATTATCTTCTGCTTCATACTGTGGTATCCCTGAGAAATCTGAGTATCATCCTGAGACTTAGGGTAATTTTTTTCTTTTTTTTCCCCTTTAAATGACCTCTTTCCTTTCAGGGAGATACATAAACACCCAAAAATCCCAGCTTTTTTTTTTTCTTTGCTTTTTTTTTCTTTTTTTTTTTAAGCATTGCAAAAGAAAATTTCTGTTCTTTGTCAAAGAAGAAAAAAAAACTTCAAAATACAGGTCCTAAGGGCAAAAATGCCAGAAGACAAGCAAAAAGAATTCAAAATTGATTAACTCAAGCTTGTTTCTGACTTCTGAATGCATTGGATTGACAACATTGCTGAGAGTCCTGTATGACCCCAAAGATTCAAGACATGTTGCATCCTTGTATACAAATATAATTAATTAAAAAAATATATACTTCACTAGTAAGTCAGGAAAGATTTCAGCGGTCACTTGTTTATGTCACTTGAATTATTATTCTTCGCTCTTGAAATCTGTTTCTCAATCTAATTTACATGACAACTCAAACAGCCGGTCCTTCTAAATAGTCCAGAGTTTCACTAACAAAAGTGATGAGAATCCAGTATTGCATAAGATAAAGACTTTTTGCACATTTATGATGTTAAAATTACATCAGGAAAAGTGTAATCTGAGGTTTCATTGAAAACTAATGCAATATGCACTGCTCTACCTCAAAAAAATTTGCATTATGACCTGACATTGCTTGGTGTCTACCTGCTGTTCTGGTATCTCATAAGGGAATGGGAAGCACTCACCAAAATTTGCTATTTAATGAGCACAGAACACAGGTTCCCAGCAATGACTAATATCCAAATTTTCATTACATTTGAGTGCATCATTAAAGTCAGGGATTTGTTCTGATTCTCTAGAGAGAGGAGATCCAAAATTTGCTCCATTTCCTTCTTAAATCCCACCTCTGGGAAATATTACCAAGGAAAGTACAAATAGACTGCAAGCTACCAGAAAAGTCTGCGAAGGAAGAACTGCCTACATTAAGACACATGCTCCAACTGTAAATTAGTCAGATCAACACACGTATATTTAGCTCACCAAGATGCCCCTGCAATATTATAATAAAACGTAATAATCAAATGAAAAATAAATAAACTCAGAAGTGGAATTCTGTATTACAATATGTGTTCTCTGTGTCTAAACAGGCCTTAGAAGTTCTTTAAAGGGATAAGGGGAAAGAAATTGAGAATATTGCAAATGTAGAGTTGAAATGAAAAATCTACAGAGAATTAGGCATGGACACACACGAAAAAATTATGCAGGCCTTGCACATGCCTTCGTTAGTTTTAAAGGCAGTTTAGTTAATAGCAAGAGATTTTTATATTTTCCAGTGAGGCTTTAAAAGTAATTATTGTCCGTATGTTCTTTGTCCATAAGTCTTAAGTGGCAGCCAGCACAATTTCATTTTCTTCCCTTATTTCAGCAATAAATTTCCTTAAAGAAACTCTCTTGTGCCCTGACAGGAAAAAGCANNGGGGGGGAAGGAAAGAAGAAAAGAAAATTTCCCCAGTTGACTCGTTTCCACAAAATAAGACTAAGGAGTAGAAGAACTGCTGAGAGCAAGGCAAAACCCCAGAATTTTTAAAGGTTCTCAAATCTGACCATAGAGGAGACAGATCTCTGGGCTCAAGCCCACATTCTGAATGTGCCCTCAGTCCTTAAGCATTATCTCTTTAAGGACTCAATATCAGGTCCATGGCTTTTTGCAGTAAGAAAGGATGTTCACAAACTACATTTGGATCCAGGGTTAAATTTTTCATTTTTTTAGATCACTACTTAGAAAGAACAAGTGTAATGGGAACTTATAGCTCATCTAAAATCCATGTTCAAGCAAGAAACTTTATACACTTTCTAGCTCCTTTATTCATTTTTAAATTTTATATAACTAAAATGCCAATGGAGATTTATATTTCTGTGAAATCTTTCCTCAAAGATCAACTAAACAGGCTTTTCGCCTCTTACAAAAGAAAGTAACAACTTTCTATGGAACAAGAATTTTACACTTGGTTCTATAAAACATAAAAACCAGAATATATCAAGTTCTGAATACACAGTGAGTTAATCTATGGAGCATAAAGGCTCACCACTTCCTAAAGCAAAATAACATTTTTCTTTCCATCCAGTACTGTATAGCCAAATATAGGGTGGGAAATATTTAATTCTGCTTATGACTTGCAAGGCTGAGAGTCTGGATTACTTGTGACTGGCAGTGCTGTGCACCTAGGTTACTGCATGGCTTGGGACAATAGGTAGTGCTGGAAAAAGTAGTATGGAAAGAAAGAGGTAGAAATTATCTCCCCTGTTGTAGCAGGAAAGAGAAAACAGGCAATCCTCCGAGGTTTCTTCCACTGTGGGAACATCCTGCAGCTTTAAAACATTTAGTTGAAAAATTAGTATTACTTCGCAGATTAGACTCAAATGAAAGTTAGTAAATGGCAACATGCCAGAGCACTCAGCTGAGTGCTCCCGTGAATGTGGGGATCCCTTTGATAACCAAGAAAAATCTTGAACTATATTAAGAAGCAGAGGACTAACAGCTTGCACCCTGCCCCGAGATCTCACTTTTATATCCTAGAAATTCTCAGCTCTAGCCCATACTCCAGTATGTACAGTAACATGGATGCTCCCTTACACCACTCCCAGACAAATCCTTGGATAACAGAAATTAAAAGTAAAACTCATCAGAGCCAATGGAGGAAAACTCATATCTTCAAAGACATAGCCCATCATCTATATCTAGTTGCTTATGATACTGGCTTATTTGAATTGGTGGGCAAATATTGGAAGAGCAAATGGGCTTGTTAATACCTGCAGGTGTAGTCCGTGTGCAAATGCCCGCAACTAAAAATAACAAAACCAAATTATTACTCCTAGATGCTGTCAGTGTTTATTTCCACGTATTCCTAAGCCACAAGCATCAGTTTTCAACAAGGTATAGCTATTAAACAGTCTAATTTGGCACCAATGCAACCTAAGCATAAATGTCTTCTCACAGACTGTAGGTAACAAATAATCCAGCAAGACCAAGGAAAGCAAAATGAATGGCTTGAAAAAGTTTATTAGACTCACAAAAACTACCAACACAATTAGCACTAATTGACAGCCTTGTTGGCAATCACACACTAGATGTTAGTGGTTCAACAGGCAACAGCAACGGAGACTGCATCCTCCCTCTGCTAGAGGTGGTTCTTCCAAACAGCGTTGAGCTCAGAAACAGTTCCTACCATGACCTTCACTGAACCAGTTCTGCAGATGAAAGGTGGCCTTTACTTCCCAACACTTTGATTCTCTCATATTTCAGAACCACTAGGTGTTTCTTAAATATTTATTCTTTAGATACTGTATTTCAGAAATGGGGCAAGAGGGAGTACTCTGCTATTATCTATCTTCAAAATAACATTAAGGGATAAATGTATATGATATACAATAAATCCTGGTGTGCCCCATGAGTATGCAAGCCTGATTTCCACTTCCATATTATTTCCCTTATCACTTCATATATGCACTTCTATTTCTTATATGGACAGACTAAAACCAGTCTGTCTTCACCTAACCTCTTGGTGAAATATTGCCATTGTCCCTTCCAAAAAAAAAGGTCTCAAAATCCAGCTTCATTCAAAGCCAAATGTCTGGAGCCAAGTCCTGAAATTCTTGTTTAGAGCAGTGTTGTAAGCAACAAAGGTGGAAGGATGCAAACACCCAAGGGTTCTTACTTATATAAGTACACCTCAGTGGCTTGATCCTTCTCATAAGCCCTTTATAATGTACCTTTATTACAAGGAAAAGAAACAGTACTGAAATAAGAAAATGCTAAAACATATGCATATATATAGGATAAATACCCAGCCCTGCAGGTATGTCAGCAGTCGTCCCTCACCTCAGTTTGCACAGCTGCTGATAGTGAAATAGCCCTATGCAAGGATCTCGGACTTAAGCACTACATAATCTCCAAAAGTGACTTACAGCCATCATGCCTATGATTCTATGATCTTGTTTCTACAGCTCACTTACCCCTTCCTGTGAGCTTTAAACCGTGGTTAATGAAGTCTCAGAGACTAGACCACACACAAACAAATCCGCTTCTCCTCCCTACAAAGGGAATTTGTGTTCATCTGCTGTCAAGAGACTTCTAGCACTACCTCTGTGCCATGCCATCTCTCCTTACACCACCATCACTGGGTCAGGGGCCATTCGGAGATGTCCTTGGAGATGCCTTTAGCTCAACTTCATCCTGACACCTGCCGCCTCCACCACACTCTGTAGCACATGGACATAGAAGTCTCTCTCATCTGCTGGGACGTCCAGGTCCCCAAGATCCGCAGGCTAACAATATAATAACAATAGTTTCAAACATATGTCTTCCAAGGAAAGACAGCAATAACAAAAGAAACTCAAGCATTGTACACTCAGATCTGGCACTGAATGGAGGAAGAAATTCAGCAGCATAAAGGACCCTTGGGGAAGCTCCTTTCCTTCCCTGTCACGTCTCTATATCAGCTGCACAACTTAGCCATGCAACACAGTGATCCTCAGGTGACATCTCATTCTCAGAGCTGAGGCTTCATTCTAGTCACCATTTCCAAAAGTGGGAATCCTGCCTCTGGCCTGCTCAGCCAAGATGACACTGGATATCATACAAGTGGGTAGTTCCAGCTTCAGTCCTGATTTGGGGTAGATCTTGCCCTTCAGAGGAGTTTACAAAAAGCACCTGGTATATGGTATATGAAATATGGTTAGCCTCTTTTAGACATCACCAGAACTCTATATCCTCACTTGAAATAAACCCAAGACAAAGGAAAAAAATCTTCAGTGCTATCACCCCTGTAGGAAGGACCTGCTAGAGAGATATGGGTCATTTGTTCAAATAATCTATGGCTTGGAGAATGGCTTAAGAGTTCAAAAGCCCGAGGGTTATCACAAGAATGAATTATACTTTCCAGGAAAGACATCAAAACCAGACAGTTCTGTGTCAGACATACCAGCATATCCTTTCAGATCCCTTTGAATATATTTTCTGCTCTTTGGATTTGAAATCTTGGAGCAATAGAACAAGCTCTCATTTTTTAATTAAGTTTCCTGTAGGCAAAGTTGAAGAAGGAATATCAGCAAGTGCCTCTGAAGAGGGAGCTAGCACAAAGCCCCACTCATAGGCCCATTGACCCAACATTCACAGGCCTTATCATTACTAAAACATTTTCCACCAATCCAGGCAGCAACAAGTAACAGGTTTTGAAGTTCTTAGTAGTGGTATGTTATCAGGGAATACACAATCAACTGCTATATGAAAAGGTTGACTGTTATAACTCTTCAAAGTGCCTTTATGTATTTTACTCGCTTGCAGTACCAGGGTACATACTGCATATTCTAATAGGATGAAATGGAAATGTGCAGCTGGTGCTGGTTAGTCAAACTCTGTTTATGGTGAATTTTTTTAACATAGAAATGGTCTCTTAATCAAAGGTGTGCTTACTGGGAGGAAATATTTGTCATGAAGGCAACACTATCTCCTCTCACAGAAGAGAAACTCAAATGGGGTAAAAGGATATATATCAGACAACCATTCATGAAAGTGCAATTCCTTTTGATACTGGATATATATTCTTGCCAGTCACAGTTTACAAACTAGCAAAGACCGGACAGAGGAACTTACGTAAGGATAACCAGCTCTAAAGGAATGAATAGCTGATCAGATTTACACCAAATCCCTCCCATATCCTACTGCTTTTGGAAGAACTACTCATAGTTAATACACTGAAAACAAAGCATCAGTGACTTCAAGTCCAAACATTTAACGTTTCCTTATTGTATGAAGGTTTTGTATGCTAGTTATACCAAACTATTAATGTTGCATATTGCAATTACATAATACTAACGACATTGTCTGCCACTCTGGAAGAGAAGGAACATAAAGCAAAGTACGAGGTTTATTTTCAATTTACACCTACCACAATAACTTTTTAATTTGCTCCCTACTTACAGTTAGCAACAGTTTGGCCTATACCTCAAACATTTCCCAAAATACTAAAACACTCATTCTGTTTTGTTTTGCTTTGATTTTTTTAATTTACTCCTCTAGTAAAAAAATAATAATAATTACATTAATTCTGTCCTCAATTGTGTGGTTAATATATGTTGCCTGCGTTTGAAACCTGCTGGACTCTCACTGTTTTCAAATCAATGGATTCAGTAAAGATGAAGCCACACTGTTTTTCCATCAAAAAGTCACTATGCTATCCAGATGCAAAACCATGACCCTAAACAGAGACGTCAGAAGATGATGACAGTAATTGCTCTTGTGTCACTTTGGTTTTCTTTTCATTGAAATGTGCAGCTGAGAAATTCATGCCTGGCTCTACCTCTGTATGTAGTTACATATAGGCATGCATAAAAAAAACCAAACCTCATTTGAATAAAGGGATAGATAGATATCAAGGTAATCGTATTCTCTGGAAATAAGGGAAGGAAAGTGCTTATAGAAGCTTTATGGTTTTTGTGCTTTGAATATAGTTTAAAACAGCAGCAGGGAAACTACATCAATTTAATGTTATGCTGAAGATCCAAATGCTAAAAACATACTTGCAACATACACACACACATAAATTTAAATATATGCAAATATGCACCTTTTAATGATTGAACTCTAAAGTTACAGACCATTACTTCATTAATACATTATTTCAGTGAAGTCAACCTGCCAAGAAAACTTGCCAGCTGGTAGGGCTCACCTACACCCTTTTTAAGGTTTCTAGTTTGCTCCAGGAAAGTCTTGACTGTGCACCTCTATTATTTGGGCACAGAAGAAATCCCTCTGCCCTGAAGGTTACCAGCATGTCACTCAGACTATTTTATGTACTGAAGTCTGAAAAGGAAAATACCTAAGTTCCTCCTCTAAGCAAATTTCAAATGATGAGGTGTAGCAACAGTAAGCGAATACTTCAATGACAACCAGTTTAAAAATGACAACTTCCTCTGCTCTGAACAGAACAGAAAATATTTAATACAAGTATTAGGTAATACATTTTTTAAGGTGGGCTGAACATTTTCATTAGCAATTAAGTAATTTTACACCCTAAGGATAACAATGAAATTCTCAAACCCCTTGTTAGAAACTAAACACACAGAGTTTGTAAAATATACAATTTATATAATTGCTTTACACATGGTTGAATTTTAAAACAAACCATGCTACCTTCTCCAAGTAAAGATGCCTATTTTACCATATTTTCAGTAGCATAGATATAATTTTATGCCTGTATCAGTCAAGTTATATTCCACAGGAATATCTTATGCAATTAATCAAACAATATGTAATTATATCCCTGCCATGAAAATATAGAAGATTATTTAAATCATCCAAGGGAAGGCTGTAATTTTTAATATCTTGTTGATTAAATTCCATTTTTCAGTGAGGGTTAAAGTGTATATTATGCTTTCTACTTTCCTACTTGTATTTTCCAGTGTGTTAATTCTCTTTCTTCCGAAATCAGTTCAGATACTCCTGTTGCCAATCTGCTCAACCAGCAGATGGAGATGGCACACTAAGCTGTTTCTTTCCATAAGAAAAGGAACTCTCCCTACCCAGACAGACAGCCAGGAATTTGTTGGGGCGGACTGCAGTGTCCATTTTTTTTTTATACTTCTCAGAAAGAAAAATCTAGCAACTCACTGAACAAGGCAGGAAGCAATGGCAGCAACATCCCTGTTGCATCAAAAAGACTACAGTCATGGTTATCATCACCTACCCAGCAAGTCTACAATATACAATCAGCAAATCTTTCCCTACTCCAGCAATGTCCTGAAGGAACTAAGCAATGGGAGTGAACCAGACATGAGCATAATCTGAAAGGTATTCTGAAAAGATGAATTTGATCTGCTGCTGCTTTTCTCACTCCATGATGGAGTCATTCTCCTACTCTATCCCTCCCACCTTCTTTACTGTTTCTTGCTCAACAAGGCACCAAGCTGAACTTCAACAATCCCACCTCCCCAGAATTGTTCAGGCTGTATTTTTGTTTCCTCCTTTCCCCTAAGTATATCTTAGATCACCATCTCTGATTCCAAAACAAGAGAACTGGAGAGCTGGTACTTACTGACTCCTTTCCCAGTGGGACTCATGATCCAGATCCATCCGACTTAATATTCACCTTGCAGAAGTCAGTGGACAGAGGAAGGCAACTGCCATGGTGAGATCATCACTCCTACCTTCCCAATCATTCTCTGGAGGCCTCTACTCATCTCCATTAGCTATACATATGACCTTAGGCAACTACCTACCTAATTCAGGCATTTAAGTTAATAGGAATGTCTGGGGCTCACAGTCACTTGATGCATTTAGAGGAGAGCTCTTCCTTTAAAAAATAAAACCTATGTGAAGAGGAGAAAAGGGAAATGGAGTTGGTTACAACTCTGCTCATTAAAGCTTAAGTATCTGTATTTTCCTTGCCTTCCTCTTTGTTTCTAGTAGCACTACTAAATATTTTACATAGGTTCTGCTGGGCAGAACAAATGTATTCAAGTCTCTACTAATAAGTTCCCCAACTCCAAATTACTCTTTGACTGTAAGAAAAGTAGCAAAAAGGGCAATTTAAAATTTATAACTTCCTCAATATTGTGTACAGCGTCCACAAAAACACACAGACACACCTAAAAAGCAGTTAAGTAACTGCTGTCCGTCTGCCATACACAGTAAAGGCACTACCAGACAATGATTATTTCTGTTTAGCTCCAGCAGTCTGTAGTTTGTGGGGCTTTTCTGACACAGGCAAAGAGGAATTCAGCCAGAAATCTGAAACCTGTTACATTTAGGAACACATTTATGTATAGTAACTAGGTGACTGATGACTTCATAGGAAGCTTCCAAACCTATTTAAAATTTGGGAAAACAGCTGGAAGGGTATTTTTACTTCCTGTGTAATCTTTATACCACAGAAAAAAAGAAGAAAAGAAAATTAAAAAAAAGAGAAAAACAGACAGCCCCCCCAAGAGATCCTATACATTTCATAGTCTCCCAGAGTACCACTTAAAGTCTTGCATACTGTTGTACTAAGACCTATATGATGTCTTCCTGTAGCTTTGATGAAATGCATTCAAAAGCAAATTTTTGAAATTAAGAAGATGGATGGCAACAGCAGCTTTGGGTGGCTGAGTTCCTACAACTGCTGAAGGTTGTTCACATCCATATAATCTCAAGGCAGGATTCCTCCTCCCCCTCCAGGGGATGCCAGCAATCCCTGGCTGCCGATATACTGTCAGGCAGAACAGTGAGAGTTAGAAGAAGGAACAGAAAAACAGTTAAAAATGCCTGTTCAAACCTTATTCCCCTTCATTCCCCCAAGACATACAAACAGAGTCAAGGTTTGCTAGAATACAAGGACAATCATTACANNNACAATCATTACAGTTTCCTCGGAGGCTGGCACAGATCAGTTCTTCCAGTGTTCCCTGTCCCCACTTTGCTGGCATGCTGCTTTTTCCTTCTGATGTTGAGGCTGGTGGAGCACCCAGTGTAGGAAATGGATAAGCTGCCTCCTCCAATGTAAGACCACTGGAACTGTCTCATACACATTTTCTGATTTTCTACTCAAAACTTCTATATGATATAGAAGCCCCAAACTAATGTCAAATAGAAGGATACAGCCCCCACAACACAACAGAAAAAGCACTGAGAAAAATATTCCTACATGTGAAAAGGGTCAACTGTGCCAGAAATGGAAGGAAAAGAAATTCTGTTTCATTGAAAAGAAATTCCTCTTCATTGGAAAATGAAAGCATCTCAGTATCCCCTAATCCAACCAATGACAAAAGTGCATTAAGAAAAGCAGTTAGATCCCACTCATAAAGCTGTCATACATTTAAATTCTTTGCCAACGCAGGTAAAGAACATGCCCATGGGAAGGAAAAAGAAAACAAACCTAAAAATAAAACTACAAACAGCTAGAAATTAGGAATTTAAAATACTAATTTAAGATGAGCCTTCCTTCAATACTTGCCCTTCTACATTTTAATAAGGTTGCTGTTTTCCAGTTTTAGATACATCTGTCTGACAGCAATACTGTCAGTATTCAGACTCACTTAGTTTTAATCCGGAAAGAAGCATTAGAGCCTCTAGCCTGACCTGCTGCATAAAACTGGCTAGAGCATTTCACTCAAGTACAGCTACACAAGAAGACAGTAACTCTTCTCTCACCAATGCATGTCTTTCTAAAGGCCACCCAGTCTTGACTAGAGGAATCTATCACTTACTCTGGTTGGTTTGTTTCAGCATATAATTATGCTTCCAATTAAAAATGTGTGCCTGATTTCTAATTGGAATTTCTCTTGCTTCAATTCCCACCCATTGATTCTATTCATGCCTTTTTTTGTTAGAGTGTAAAGCTCTCCAGTACTTGGTATTTCCTCTGTTTGAGAGTACAATTAATTTCTTTTAAACGCTATACATCTGAATACAGAAACACACATATACAAACACACAGAGTATCACATCACCATTACCTCCAATCAACATCTCTACAAAGTCTGAAAAATGTGCATGTGGCAGTTGAAGCGTGTCCAGGATAGCAGGGTTAAATCCTCTCCTTTTATAAAGACTGGCTTGCTAATAACAAAAGATAATGATTTTATTTAGCGCCTTATCAAAGAGACAGCACTGGCATGAATTTTTGTCACTCAGAGGGGCAGTATCAGCTGCTCGGAAGCCTCCTCTTCTCCCTACTAGACTTAGCACGTTGTTCAGGGTTTGATATAGCAGTAGGGAAGCCTGGCCTAGCCCTGCTCGCTTGGTGATGGGGTCCAACAAGATCACAGCTTGAAGTGATTATGGCTCCACTGCAGAATGACAGAACAGATTTCTACCTCGTGGCAGACAAGTTCATTTTCTGTACGTACCTGGCACATCCTGAAGTCCCATCCTAAACCACTGACAGTGGCAGTAAAAGCCCATTAAAAAGCATTTAGAGGAGAGCTTTTTTGGTCCTGATGATGAGGAACAGTGCAAAAATCCCAAAGGAAGGACTATCAGTCCTTGCTTACAAAGCACTTCACATTCCAAAATAGCCTCTTCGTGCAGCCATATACTCCTAAATACACACAGCTGAGCTGACATACACAAGCTGACAATCTAATAAACCTTAATACACTTCTTAACTGGCATGCAGCTTTTATTTATATTTTGTAAATTAGTATTTTCTGCGGAGAAAGGGAGAAAGTATGAAATATTCTCCTAGGAATTCGTCCACCTCTCTTCCCCTCCCCTCCCCCCAAGTTTTCAGTTCCTGCTATCCTCTCCTCTTCCTCAGATATAGAATACACCTGAGGAAAGATATGCAGCGACAAGGGGCCAAGGCTTCCTCCTTTTCTTTTCCTGACAGGTCTGATACAAAAACTTGTTCTTGTAATGGGCTCCTTAGCAAGAAAAGGACCTTCCACTGTACAGGAAAGTCATGGACACAGTTTTACTACTGGGGGGGTGCGGGGTAAGGAAGTGCCCTTTTCTTAAGAATATATGAACTCATATTTGGAAATGCATGGAAACCTTAAGAAATTTCTAGGAAATTTGATCCACAATTACCCTCTTAGAAACAACCAAGAATTGTATTTATTCCTAGAAATGCTGATCTCCTGTTGTTAATGCTTCTGCTTGTCTTTTAAAATACCCTGAAAAAAATGGGTGAGGGAAGATGGGGAGAGATCTCAAGTGAAAGAACAGAAGAAATGTCTCCCTATAAAGAGGAAGGCAGAAGCAAGAGGCACAGATGGCAAGGAAAGGACTACCAAACATCACTGTTCAAGTCACAGGCAGGATCTATTACAGGCACAAGTGGCAGTGAGATAAACTACAATCCAGATGTCTAAGCTGTTTCTAGCCATAAAAATTAACGAATAATAATGTTCTGGAGGTAATGTCTATGAGGCATTAAACAGCAGTTTTATTTTAAATGATGCAAATCTGTCCCTATGCATAGAGCTTTAATTGAAAAGCCAACAGAAAGTGTTGGCTGCTAGATGGAAGGAGTGTGGGAAGCTGCTGCAGACACGCAAAGTCTGTTTTATTCATGTGCACTATCTTTGTTTTTATTCACCAGAGAAGTCAAAGCTGCTGAATTCTGGTTAGTTTCAACTTGGTTTTAAACCAAATATGTATAACTAAAAGAAAAAAAGAAAGGGGAAAAAAAAACAAAAAAAAGAAAAAGGAAAAGGCCAGATGACAAATGTACACAAAACACATGGCCAAGGATTTTACAAAGGCTTCCTCGCTCTTAGTGAGAATTTTCCCAGGGAAGCCACTGGAGTGAGGGAGAAAGACAGGAATGCTTTTGAGTTAAGGATCCTCTTCCCTAAAAAAGAAATGTAGTGCTGCCTCATTTCTGAACATCTCCAATGTGTAAACTCACAGTCATAGGAAAAAGAGAAAATAAAAGAGCCCCCAAAACTACATTGATGGTAAAAAAATTAATGTATGTGATAATATTTAGCATCACTTGCCTTTTTTTTTTAACAGAAAAAATAATTCAGATTTCTTCCTCTCATCTTTCTACTTACTAGTAGATTTGAAGTCAATAATGTTGATAGCCACATGACAGGAAAGCAAATTAAGAAAAGACAAATAGAAAAAGAATGCTGAAAAGTGGAGAAGGACATGCAGTTTGGGACAATGCATCTTTTTGAGAAGGGAGTCAAACACTGTATTCTTAAGCAAAAAAAAGGAGAGATGGCAAATATGAAATAGCAGATGTTTAAAAGCAGTCAGATAAAAGAAAGTCCCTTTTAAGCAAGCATGAAAAAAATAGAAAATCAGATCAGAGGATAAAGTAAGTAAATGTCCTTCTATATACATATTAGATATCCAAGAAACTAGTAGATTGCTTAAATACTGGGCAGGTGTTAGGAAATACAGAAAAAAAATATCTCACAAGGGTACCATCCATCTGGAAAAGCATAAAGGTAAATCCAGTAAGTCAGTTAACTGTATGAAGTAACACGCAATCCCTGTGGACTGGAAGTTCAGTCCCACACAGGGCTGGGAGTGCAGTATGTGGTATACAGCATACCACCACAGGGCTGGCCTGGATGGGAGCAGTGACTATGATTTGCTTCATGAACTCAATGACTACAAGCTCAGGAAACACAGCAGTAATGGGAGATTTCAATAACCCCATGTAGATTGCTTAAATGTTATTTTGGGGCACAATGCCAAGAGCAAATTTGCAGACCCTTCTTCATGAGCAGCTAGCCAGGAAACTCCAAGGGGAAGCAACTCTTCACCACGTCTCAGCAGGGCTGTCAGTGAGTCACTCTGCAATCATGATCAGTGCGGACATAGAGTCAACATCTGTGCATAAGTAAGGAAGCCAGAATATCCACAATGGGAGTAAGTCCAACAGGATTCTTGCACAAAAAGGAGGAAGCTTGGTTAAAAAAAGAAAGCTAAAAGAAGCAATGATATAGGTAAAATATCAGAAATGCCTTTAAAAAGGCAGGAGATTGAATTTCAGTGCGAGTGCATACTACCTGCAGTGGACCAAAGGAAAAAAAAGGCATGATTAAAAATAAACATTACTTGAAGACACACAGACAATTTTAACAAGTTGAATTTTTGTCCAGCTGAAGATAACAGGGGGAAAAAAATATCCCCAGAAGGATAACACTATAATGCAATAGGCCAAAATAAAAAACCTTTGAAAAACAACTTGAAAAAGTTTACACTCTAATAATAAATCTTCTGTCAAACTACAGAAAGATGTGAAGCCTGCCACAGGAACCTGTGGAGCCAATACATGAGCAAGGTGAGAAAAGAGCATCCAGAGACGATGCCACAGCAGAGAAAGCAAACTAATGTTTTGCATTTTTGTTCACCCTGGAGCTGCTTTGAAAGGTTCCCATGTCAGAGCTCTTTGCTGTCGCTGTATTAGGATATGTCTCTCATTAAAGTGTCAGTGAAAGACATTTTACACAAATCAACACTAGTCATCTGCCCAAACCAGATGGTATTCATTCAAATGTTCTAAAGGAACTCAAGGATGAAATCGCTAAGCAATTAATTGCAGTGTCTTCTCATTTAAAATAATGTTTGTATTAGAGAAATTGACATTGCAAATATGGACTCCAATTTTTTAAAGGTCTCCAAGAGCAATTTAGAGAGGTTCTTCAGGGCAGTAAAGTCTGATGCCAGCACTAGGCAAATAAGTAAAAACTATTCCAATTCTGTAATTTGACACACGGAGAAATAAGAGATACCGAGTGAGAGTCCACATGACTTTGGAGAGGGAATGCATGACTCATTAATGTCTTCAGGTTTTGACAGAATCAATGAATATATAAAGAGGAAAATTCAACCAAATAGCCTACTCTAAAAATCTTTCTGAAAGATCCCCCACAAAGTGTGTTCAAGAAACTATATTGCTACAGGGTAAGAGGACAAGATGACAGGTCTTCATTTGGAGGAATAATTATTCTAAAAATAGAAAACATAAGGTTTGATTCATTTTTGCTGTTGAGAAAAGTCATCAAAGGAGTCCCACAAGGTACTTCAGTCAGTCCTATTTAACATATTCATAACTATAGAAACAGGGGCAGACGGTGACAAAAGTCAGCTGATAACATGACATCATTCAAAGGAGTAAAATGAAGACAAGTAAATATCAAGTAAGATAGTATGAAAGGTCATAGATGAACCTCATGATACTGAGTGACTGGTCATTAAAATGGCAAAAGAAATTCATAGTAGATAAATTTAAAGGGATGTTTTAACATTACATATAAAATGAATGCTTTTGAACAAACTACTACGATTCTGTAAAGGTACCTGAGTGGCATGATACAGAGTACCATGAAAATATCAATCTGCCATTCAACAGCAAATAAATTCAGAATTTTTAGGAAGGTAACAGAGAACCAAATGGAAAATGCCAGTATAGCACTGCATGAGCCCCTGCATTGTGTCGTTACCTTTAACACTGTGTTCAATACTGCTCTACTTACCTCAAGCAGCACACAAGGGAAGCACAAGAAATACACATATGACAGATAAGGGCAAGCAAAAGAATGAAAGGACTTCTCTTCAAGGACCAAAAACTGTAGTGTTCATAAAATCAAAAGCTTACAGCATAAAGCAGAGGATATGTTTCACCATAACCCACAGTTGTGATAAAAAAAAGTGCCCAAATTCAAAAGAAAAAAAAAGAACCACAGATGGGAGGGGGCAGGAAATCTATGAAGGGATATTAAACAAAGGGATTGCACCTCAGGCTCAGGAACTGCCTGAGTCAAAATGTTAGAGGCTTGCAGAGTGTTCATGGAAGAATGAATGTTCCTCCTACCATCAAGAAGGGCAAGAAGGAGGATCTGGGGAACTACAGGGATGTCCCATCTCATCTTCATCCCTGGGAAGGATGGAGCAAATAATCCTAAAACCCATTTCTACATACAGGAACAAGAAAGTTTGGGAGTAGTCAGCATAGATTTATGAATCGAAAAATCATGTTTAGCCAAACTGATAATCTCAGTAGCTCACAGGATGAGAGAAGAGCAGTAGATATTGTTTATTTTTTCTTTAGCAAGGCTTTTGACACCCATCTCCCATAACATTCTAATTGACAGAATGATGCAGTACAGGCTAGATAAGTGGATAGTGAGGTAGGCTGAAATCCTAGCCTCAGCAGGTTGTGACCACCAGCATGAAGTCCAGGTGGAGGTGAGGTACTAGTAATGTACCTACCCCATGGGCTGAGACTGTAGCCAATACTGCTCAACATACTCATTAATGACCTACATGATGGCACAGATGGTAACCTCCACAAGTTTTCAGATGATATAAAACTGGGAGGAGTGATGGATATATCAGATGGCTGTGCTGCTATTCAGAGCGACCTCCACAGGCTGGAGAAACAGGCTGACAGGGATCTCATGAAACTCAACAAGGGTGGACAACATGTTGAACATGAGCCAGCAATGCGCCCTTTCAGCAAAGAAAGGCAACAACCTCCTGGGCTGCATTAGGAAGAGCATGGCCAGCAGGTTGAGGGAGGTGATGCTTCCCACTCAGTACTGGTGAGTCAGTCTGGAGTGCTTGTTCCAGGTCTGGTCTCCCCAGTACAAGAGAGACATAGACATACTGAAGCAAGTCAGCTAAGGGTCTCGAGGATGGTTAAGGGACTGGAGCATCTCACACATGAGAAGAAACTTAGAGAGCTGGGAGTGTTTATCCTGGTGAAAAAAAAGACTCAAGGAGAACCTTATTAATGTGTATAAATACCTAATGGGGAGGTTGTAAAGGAAACTAAGCCAGACTCTTCTTTGTGATGCCCAGTGACAGGACAAGAGGCAATGGGTACACATTGAAACACAGAAAATTGCATTTAAACATCAGAAAAAGACCTTTTAATGTAAAGAGGGTCAAACACTGGCACAGGTTTCCCAGAGAGCTTTTGGAGTCTCAATCCTTGGAGATATTCAAAACCCAGCTGAGCATGGTTCGGGGCAACCTGCTATAGTTGACCATGCTTTGAGCAGGGGGCTTGGACTAGACAATCTTGAGAGGTTCCTTCCACTCCCAATCATGTGATTCTGTGAAACTCCACTACAGATTTACGTCCTTTTCTTACAGTTTGTAAGTATTTGGTATGAGCTACTGGCAGATGAAGGACTGTCCAGCTCAGTACTCTGTTGTGACCTATTATGCTCACTCTCATTTTCTAGACGATAATTTTCAGTAAACTATTTTAATTTAAATGTTGCAAAAGTATCATTTTGAGCTAAAATCAGTTTATGTTGATGAAGAGCATGCAATTTGATTAATATTTTCCAAAGCTTTCTACGTTAAAGAAAAAAAAAGGAAAAAAAAGAACAAGACATAACATACCTTTCTTCTTGCACGGAAGAATTAACAGTACAGCAAATCACAAATTAAAGCATAAACCTAATGTTTGCTTTGTTTCACCTCATCTGATTAGAGCCATTAAATTTGCATCATCCTTAGCTGTGCAATTATTATCACGGAAAGCTTAGCCTGTTAAATTCAATTCTCACATTGCAAAAGCTTTCCAGGGAGTGATTCTCCTTTTAATATAACTTCCACAGGATTTAAATGGAGGTTATGTTATTTCAAGAATCTATTTTTCCTCCTTATCTTCCTCCTGAAGGAGAAGGTGCTCAGAGCTGACTCCTAAGGACCCAATGGCTCCTTATCCCAATTCAAAGAACACAGGGCTGAAAATGATGAATGTGTAGCTGAGAAGGACTCTAATATTGCTTTGCACTACATCATTCTGACTCTCACCATACTCAATGAGTTTATTCTCACCTTCCCTCACTTCTCTGCTGATAGCCAGAAGGATAAAAAAAGAATGGCAAGAAAGGGAAAAATTTAAAAGATATTACTAAAACAATAATCTCCTAAAAAGCTTTCTCTGCATGTACAAGGTATTTTGGGGGGTATTTATAGTAGGGGTTTTCAAAACTATATCCTCCAATAGAGAATTCATCTTGATTTATTCTTCCCCTTCCTACCCATTCATTTTAAATTATAATAATTTTCAATCTGTCTAAATGTAACAGTGTAATTCAGAACAAAACTTAAATAATTTTTTCAAATTAGAGAAGACTGCTTACCCAGTGTAGATGCTACTCAAATCGACCATTAAAATCTACCAAAAACATACAACCTCCACTCAGAGAAATGCCCCACATCCAAGCTGTCTACAACCATTTCATAACATCCCTATTTAAACCTAAACAAAATCCACATTTACTAATTTATAGTGTTTCTGGATCATGTAAGTTCTCCCTCCAAGTACCAACCCCTTCTCCTAACAAGTACATGAGTAATTAGAGTATTTCAAACTGTTAAATCCTACCAATCTAAGCCTTTGGGCATTTCATCTCTTTCTTAGGAGTTCCTATAAGCAGCAGTGCCAGAGAATACATGCGGAAGATTCACTCATTTAACATTTTCATTCATTCAGCATTTGCTGATAACCTTTCAATTTGAAATATCTTGTTTCCTTTTAATTAACGGTCTCTTGGGAAAACATTCCTATTCAAAGTGACAGAATATGTGGATGAGAAGCAAACAAAACAGGAATAATATCTTTGCCTCACTCTCAGAAGGAAATCCCAAAGCCTGAGAGTACACAGGCACCTGGAGGCACACAGAAGTGGTTTGTACACGTTGCACTTTGCTATGACACCTTAGTTACACAGGCTCTCAGTGAACGTCACCCATGCTTGAGTGTGGATTCCTTCCTGTTTCTCTGCTGCACAGACATGGTGATACTTTCTTACTTCACATGGTCTTTAAAAGGATCAACTAAGGAGGTTTCAGAGTTTCAAAACTGAATACTGATGAAACTAAACAGACAAGAAAATAAAACCGATCACTGTGCTAACGGCCAAAGCTCTGATCTCAATTGGAAAGACATTGAGGTGCTGGAGCGTGTCCAGAGAAGGGTAATGAATCTGGTGAGGGGCCTGGAGCACAGGTCTCATGAGGAGTGGCTGAGGGAACTGCAGGTGTTTAGCCTGGAGAAAAGGAGGCTGAGGGGAGACCTCATCGCTCTCTACAACTACCTGAAAAGAGGTTGTAGGGAGGTGGGTGCTGGTCTCTTCTATCAAGTAACTAGTGATAGGACGAGAGGAAATGGCCTCAAGTTGTGTCAGGGGAGGTTTAGATTGGATATTAGGAAAAATTTCTTTACTGAAAGGGTTGTCAGGCATTGGAACAGGCTGCCCAGGGAAGTGGTGGAGTCATCATCCCTGGAGGTATTCAAAAAGCATGTAGACAAGGCACTTCAGGGCATGGTTTAGTGGGCATGGTTGATGGCTGGACTCAATGATCGTAAAGGTCTTTTCCAACCTAAATGATTCTATGATTCTATGAATCATCCACATCCAAGGAGAAGAGCGTATTTCACAGCTACACTTCTATCAGTTCTCTGGTCCTTCTGCTGCCGCTGCCTACAGGAACATAGACCAGCACCAACTCTGTTGGGGTCCCGATCATTTTAACAACTTTGCTGTGAGCAATCACACCAAGATTACCAACTCTTCCACTGCACAATTGGTGCTATGTACTGTCAATTTGTAAGTGGGATTACATTTAAAAACTAAGTTAATGTTGTTTAAAAAGCAGTTTTGGCATGTCAAAATGTTAGAAAGCTTTTTGTAAAGGATAGTGATGACTTCTTCGATGTAGTTATTTTCTTACTTGCCTCTTACTGCTCTTTGGCCTTCCTTCCCTCTGTTCCACCCCTTCATAACAACTGGAGAATGAACATGCCCATCCAACAGAGCAGTTTCTGCCTCCCTTTCTTTTTTAAGGAAAACTACTAGAAAATAGTTTACAGAGAAATCTGTTTGGCTAAGGAGCAAGAAGTCAGAAAGGCATTTTTGGTCAAAACAGGTAAGACGGGCGATATCAGAAAGAGAAAGCAAATGAATAGACACAGCCATCATTTCCCTGCAGCCTACTGGCTAACATCCAGGGTCACCTGGGGTGGAGCAGAGCAAACATCAAGCCCTCTTGTAAACTTAACCATTAGATTAAAGAGCCCTTTACATCCCCTTGATAAGCTGAAAGACTGAACTCTGTGCATCTCTTGCAGTAGCCCATTTTCTCAAGTTTTCAGATGCTCCCGTGACTCTCTTCCACTTTTCTACATGCATCTGAATGTATAGACTAGAGGCCCTGTTGTATTTCAGCACCACCTGGCAGCAGCATACACAGAAAGCAAGATGATACTCTTCTCTCTACTCAGGAGTGCGGTTTACATAAAGTTCATAATTACTCAAAACACAACCATGGAGGTTGCCTCTCTGATCTCCTCAGCCTTTTTATCATAACGATTTTCCACCATACGTCAACATATTTTGTACATCATATCCCACATTTCTTGTTCCCAGATAAATAGCATTCCATTAAGCTGAACTTGGTTTTAATGGGCCAACTTATAGCTCTTCTGTCAGTCCAGTCCTCATAACTCTGTCAATTCTTTTTTGTCACCCATAACTGTAATCAGCAATAACTTGTATATACTGCCAAATAAGTGCTTAAAATTTTTACTAGAAGCAAGGCTGATACTGATCGCTGCTAAACTCTAGGCAGTTACAATTACTCAATGTTAATTAAATTTAAAAGATCTGTGAATTAACCAGTTTTTAATATATTTAACCTGTGTCTTATTGATACTACACAGTGCTTTCTCATCACCCCCTCAAACAGAGAATGAGTATCAGGAAATTTCAATTTTCAAAGATAGCTAACTCCCAGAATGTGATACAGAAAAGAATCAGTGAAGCAGAATGTATCAGTTCAAAAACTCCCGGACTAATTTCTAAAGAAAAAAGCTTAAGCAGAATTTTGGTAAAGATGTGGAAAACCAAAGTGGAAATCAAAAAAACTGATTCAACTTCTAAATTTCTTTTTGGTGATACTTCTTGTTCTATTGCATAAACAAAACAGTTGTCATCCTCTGGGTGCTCAGTAACTAAAACACAAAACTTTTTCAATAGTACATTTTCTTTGTTTGTTTATCAAATGTTTCTTCTCATGGACATCTCACCATTTAATTTCAAAAATGATAAAAATTTGGGGTAACTCCCATCCTGAGTACTCAGAAGGAAGAAATTGGTAACTGGAAATTATTTAACATCTACTTTCTGAAAATTAGGTGGGTTATAAGTAATGACTTATCATTTATGGAAATATTGTGTTAATTTATTTAGCATGTGAACAAATACAGTGATCAGCTTAAGGCACATGGTAACAGCTTTGGTGAGACTTACAAGACTCTGGGTGCATCACGTGCTGATTTTTAAAGAAAGTATGAGAGCACCAGAAGCCACACCAAGTGTGCACCCTACCACTGACCAAATTCTGAGCAGTGGCCCCAGACAGCTGGAGGCAATCAGATCTCTTATCCTTGCATTTTGATATTCATATCTTTTAGCAGAGATGGGACTGATCCATTTGCTTATTTTCAATACAGAGCTAAGCCAGGTGTTGTGAGCAAACTGTGACAAACAGAAACTATTGCCTTTCTGCAACCGGCTGTCTAGCTGCCATTCAGCTGCCTAGGCAGGATTGAGTTAAGCCTGGCTGGGGGAGAAGGACTTGGTTCAAAACTGGGACTCTTGCCATTTGCTATTAAATGCAGAAGGAAACCAGGAGCCAAGAATCTACTCCAGAGCCACTTTGCCTCCAGTGTGCCTCCTCAAAATTTTCTGCCCATTACACTAAGTGACAAAATGAGTGATAAGAGATGATGCTCAACAAAGATCCTTGCTTGTGACAGAGCAGAGGCGGCCAGGGAACTGAGAACAAATGGATGAAGAGACTTCGTTCTAACACGCCAATTCTCTCCACTTTAATGTCCAAACCAACACAATCATCATTAGATGCATGGAGGAAGCCCAAGGCCTTTCAAGCCTAGTTTTCACTCAGAATACTCTAACCTGTACACAATCGACACTGCCTTCTTCCTACTCTCCCACCCCCAAGTAAGATCACCCAGTTTCTGCCTAGATAAAAATGCTTTGTGATGCAAAAAAAAAATTGCTGTGCAAACTGTCAAGATGAGAAAGTTCCTGCTATTGAGCTCAAGTTTAACCCCTTTTCTGCTTCAAGGCTTCATCTGTGGAACAGATACTCCAGCAATTAAAGGAATGCCTCCTCAGAGGGTAGCAAGCAGAGGAAAGACAGATTGGGAACAGATGATTACTACTTCCATAATAAATAACACTGCACTCCACAAATGTTTGCTTTAAAATATCCACAATTGGTACAAACCGCAGTTAAAGTCTATTGTTTAGTTTCAGGACCTGACCTGTAACCTGTGCAAATCATTACAGCCCCACTGTTTGCAAAAGCACTAGCACTCTTTACACCAATTACACCAATTTATTGCCTTGTCCCTCAGTAGGGCACATGTATTTGTGCCCTAAAATATGGTTTGTTTTCAAGGAGAGAAGGTGGAGGGCCATGTGGGTTAGCTTGTCCCCAAGGGTGACACCACACAGTTAACTTCTGGAGTGGCTGTTTTCTGGTAGAGAAAACACTCTGTGACTTGCTGTTGGTGAAATCCAGCTCACTGTGAGCACAGCAGCAACAACAGCTGCTGCTTCTCATGGGAATTTTACAGAGAGGGTGCAAAGGAAAAATAAATACTGAATACACAGCACTCTGTGGAGCAAAACGAAAACTGGAATATCCCCTGTCTGCTCTGAGGCTCTGCCTCAGTGTCATCCCAACACTTGCTTTGTAATGTGTGACAGTAATTCACTTTGCATTGCCACCTGCGAGAGAACAGACTAGAGCCTCTTCATAAACACCATTCCCCACTAGCCAGTCAAACTGAACATGTAGATTCAAAACAGGACAGAATCATAAATGAGAAAAGCTTTGGCCCTTTGTTCTTTAATTTCTCTCCTAACAAAACACTATGGCAAAATAACACATACAAGGGAACAACCTTCAATGGAACAAATGCAATTTGACTGCCTTTTTTTTCCCCACCTCCAGTCCTGACTGTTCTTGTGGCAAAGACTGTTTTACAAGCTTGCTGCACTAATTCAGGCAAACCCATTAGCTTCTCAGAGCTTTTGGGGTGGCTACTATATATTCTGATTTCCAAAGCTAATGCTCAATTTCATCCATTTGCTTTGCATTGTTTCCACTTGACTTGTATCCATCACATACTCCACAAAAGAACGCAGCTTTGATATGAAGATGCCAAAAGACAAGAAACCCACCAAACTGCACCTCTTACAAGTTCTTCTCAGTTCATAATCACTTTTTAAAGCAATCAATAGTTTTTACTCCAGCGATTTCAGGTGTCTGTGTTTGACCCTTGAAACCATGTCAATCAAGAACATGCATGTACAAAAGTATAGGTCAAGCCAAGATGACTCAAAATTGTCCAAAACTTCATAAATCAAATAGCACAAAAACTACTGTATTAAGTCCACTCTTTGTATTAAGTCTACTCTTTAAGACTTTAGCTTTACCCATATCCCAGGATTAGTACGTGAATTCTTACCTTCAAAAACTGTGCTTTGTACATTTCAATATTCTCATTTAAAAGAACTCTCTTGTAAGTGAAGGATCATTTAAAAAAAAAAAAAAAAAAAGGCACATAATTCTCCTTCCTTTCCTGACAAAATTAATCTTCCCACTGTTTGTGGCCCCAACAATGTTTACCTGTGTTAGACAAATCTTCACAAGAAAAAAAAACCCACCAAACTTTAATCTGTCATTCAGTCTGATTAATGCTGTATTTAGAAGAGCCCATGTTACAACCAATTACAGCACATCCTGCCTAATTACCTGGGAGTTGCTCTACAACAAACTACAATTGTATGACTAGAAACAATAGGCTTGGCTTTGGTTCGTGGATTACAGCAGCTGCAGCCAAGAGATGTCATAAATAATGTACAGGCAACTAAATCAAAACCTATCAAGAATTCATACTGCATAACAAAAGTGAGGACAAAAAGTTAATGCTGGCATCCCCACTGTTCTTATGCTGAGAGGTTCAGTGCAAACAAGACCACTGTTATCTTTTTCAAGAGGTGATGAAGTGACTTGAGTGTCTAAGTAATTTTTAAAGAACTGAATTTCCCCTGTTAATGATGTTGGCATTTAGTGATTTTCACACTTCTTTTTATATTCAGATAAATAAGGTTACTATTCTAAACCATTCAGCCAAGCACAGCCTATTTTATGTGGGTAGAGCAGCAGAGAAGGACCCGCAGAGGTCAGATCATCCCACTTCTACAAATGGGATAAAATAATTTTGTGTCAGTTCATAGAACAGAGAGATCAGCAACCTGGAGCGAGTCCATAGGAGGGTCACTAAGATGGTGAGGGAACTGGAGCACATGATGTACAAGGAATGGCTGAGGGAGCTGGGGTAGGTTAGTCTGGGAAGCAAGGCTAATGGGGAGTCTGACTTCAGACTTTCAGTATCTAAAAGGAAGTTATTAATAAGATAGGACCAGGGTATACAGTGAAAAGACAACAGATGGCAAACACAAGCTGCAAGATGCGAAATTCTAGCTGACATAACCCCTCGCAACAAGCACAGCAAAGCACAGGCAGAGGTTGACCAGTAAAGCTGTGGGATCTCCAAACTGGAAAATTTTCAGAACTGGCCAGGACGAGACCATGAGCGACCTGATTAACTTCTACAGAAAGCCCTGCTTTGAGCAGGGGTTGTACTTAATGACTACCTGTCCTGGTTTCAGCTGGGATAGAGTTAATTGTCTTCCCAGTAGCTGGTACAGTGCTGTGGTTTTGAGTTAGGTATGAGAAGAATGTTGATAACACACTGATGTTTTCAGTTGTTGCCAAGTAATGTTTAGACTAAAGTCAAGCTTTTCGGCTTCTGATGCCCAGCTAGCAAGAAGGCTGGAGGGGCACAAGAGGTTGGGAGTGGACACAGCCAGGGCAGCTGACCCAAAGTGGCCAACGGGGTATTCCATACCATGTGACATCATGCCCAGTATATAAACTGGGGGGAGTGGGGGCAGGGAGGGGCGATTGCCGCTTGGGGACTAACTGGGCATCGATCGGTGGGTGGTGAGCAATAGCATTGTACTTCACTTGTATATTCTAATCCTTTTATTATTACTGTTGTCATTTTATTAGTGTTATCATTATTAGTTTCTTCTTTTCTGTTCTATTAAACCGTTCTTATCTCAACCCATGAGTTTCACTTCTTTTCCTGATCTTCTCCCCCATCCCACTGGGTGGGGGGGTGGGAAGTGAGTGAATGGTTGCATGGTGCTTAGTTCCTGGCTGAGGTTAAACCATGACACCACCAGAGCTCCTTTGCAACCAAAATCATTCTCGGAATGTATGCAATATGGAAGAAACTTCCTAGTAAAGCAGTTATGTAAGTGATCAACCAGGAATCAGAAAACTTATGTCTTATTCCCAGCCCTGCAAAACTTGCTAAAGAAAAAAGAAATAATAATGTTTATTATAACAACATCAACGTGTATCAATTCCCAAGATGAAATCTCAAAAATTTTTATAAAAAGCTCTAGCATTTGGAAGTACCAAGACTTCCAGTTAACATGGAAATCAAATATAATTTGATACTTAAATATTTACTCATATTTACTTATTGAACTACTCTACAAATGTTAACATGCCTTTTGAAAAGCTAAGTCCTATTACCACTGTGAAGTTCTTGGAAATCCAACCCTGCATTTCACATGCCACTGCACGTTAAGAGATGTTGTACCTGAAGTATATTTAAGCAAGGAGTCAAGGTCTGCTCTCAGTGACCTATTAAGGTAATGCTGTGATAGGTCATGTTGCTTTATGCAGCATATTTGTAACATACTTTTCTGATCTTTTACTAATTAACTTTCTTTCTTTCTTCAATTTTATTTAAATATGTGCTTCTTGGACGCTTTCCACTCTGGAACACTGACAGATTCATATATTCACCTGAGGTCATATGGAAAGCCAAGGCATGAGAGTTTTCACTCTGGGCTTCTGCCCTTTGCCAGCACAGAGGAATAATATTTTACTCGTGTGTCCTTCCCTTCCTATTAGCACAAAGCAGTCTGAGCTAAGCTGAAAATTGCACCAAAATAGCACCAGGAGTTTAAGTATTATGCACCTGAAATCATCACACATACCAATCTCCATCACGTGTATATTTTGCTTCCAATTATTTTTAAATGAGGCTAAAAAGTAAAATACTGCTATTTTTCTAATTTTACATGTCAGGCTGAGGAAAAAGCAAATTAAAAGCTACTGAAACCTCAGAGACCAGTATTTAGTACAGACGCTGCCTATGGGTAGGGTAAAGGGAGAGAAATCTCAAACTCCAGCCACTGTACTTCAGAACACACAACTTTATTTTTAAATTCTATCCCAAAGAGACATTACAAAATTAAGGAGTGGACAGCATATGGTAAGAATTAAGATAAAGCAGTGATAAGTCTCCAGATTCTTGGAAGACAGTAAAATTTAAAATAATTTTCTCTCCCATATGTTAACGTTTTATGTTGAAGTCTTCAGAAAAGCCAGTGATCCTAAGGACAGATCAGCATTACAGAAAACCATCTGAATCATACAGAAAGCACGACCTTACATCCTCTTCCTGCCCGAAAGGAAAGCTTGAAAGACTGGATATCAAAAGATTGAATGATGTAGAAGCTTTTGAGCTGAACTGTTAGTCTTTCTGATATTAAGAAAGCACACTTCACTGCCTGTCTGCTTTACTTGTTTCCCTGGCTTTTACCCAGAGGTGGCTATATTTCACTGATACTGCAATGCCTTTTTATCAAGGGGCGTAATTCAAACTGTGTGCACCCTCTTCAAGAAAAACAATATCCATTTGGCAAAGAAAGTCCATATCAGATTTGAAAAAAATAAATTAACACAGACAGGTGCTTTTCAACAAATAGGTGATAGCAGGTATTTCCCCCCACCCCCAGATTGAAATTACAGTTTCAGACCCTATGATAGAAAATTGGGATCAAATGTGCTCACAGGTCATGGAAATATCTACAGTCTGTCAAAGCAAGTACAGGGGAAAAGCCCTGCCATCAGAAGGGCGTCAGCTCTGGAACAGCTTCAACAGCCAGCCTTGGAGCTGACATGTTAGGCAAAAATGCAAAAACTTTTGGTAGGCACTTAACCCCTAATCCAAAAAGCAACTTCTCCAGTCTGGTCTGGAGAAGTCAGGCCTGAAAGAGACTGAAACCCAGTCCTATGAAAGAGGGAGGGTAATAGCTAGCAAGAAAAGGCCAATAGGAGAGAAAATTAGTGAGAAAATGAAATATCTTTTTTTAAAATTAGCTCAAGAATGGCTATTTGTTGAAGCAAAATAAGTTGTTATCCCTGCTCTATATGCAATAGGAGGAAATGATGCCAAAGGGGAAAGAGGGGGAACAGAAGTAGGAAGGGACAAAACCAAACATCATATGAAAACAAAACAAAACAAAAAAATCCCCAAAAAGTAGCTGGAACAGAAATTCAATTGATTAATTGACTAATTATCAGTCATCTGTTCAATGACAGGTTGCAGGAAGAACAAAAAACTCTCAGCTAACCTTCTATATTTCAGAACACCAAAAATAATCAAGACATTTGTCTTACTGTAAAATGGGTTTAATTATTGTAAACTACCCATACCCCCAAATTCTTCAGCACGTAAGATTATATTTACATTTTAAAAACAGACCTGTATGGAGTTTTTAATTGTCCCAATCCATATCAAATTAAAGCAGAGAAAGCTGCCTAACAATACAAAGTTCCTAATAAATAATTTATGTGGGAAATATTGCCTTTGTTATTTTCACACTGAAAAATATATTCCATACCGCAGGGATAATGAGAGTATAAAACGTTAACACTACATTTTTCTATACCATTCTGCATAATTAACTATGCAGCTGTTCATTCATTCAGTCCCAACAACCAAATTAATTTGCAATCAGTTCGCAGGGGATGCACAAGAGCAGACCGCACTTACTACAGAAGCAAGTGAAGCTGCTCGCATGCCACATACCGCATCAGTGACACAAGGTGCCCAACACTAAGAGAAGCAACAGGGGGTTGCAAAACCGTATTTTCAAAACAGCAGCTGAGAAAAGGAACTTTGTCATTAGCTGCCTCGTAGTGAAACTACAAGCAAGTGTTTTCAGATGAGTCTTATGGTATGTCATGGTCTTCTGTCCTTCACAGGCTTGAGCCAAAACCTTTAAGGAAACAAACATTAAACATTCTTAAACATTACAGCTCCTTCGTACAGCCCTAGCACTGACGGGGGTCCCACTGCACTTGTACAATCAGTTCTCCAAATTACTTACATTCCAAAGAAACTAAATGGGCAAAGACCAAATGGAGAAAAGCACAGGAACAGTAGGTTCTTCAAACAAGGTCACACAGCAGGCTGAAGGTGGAACCAGCAGCATCACTAGTTGGTGAGTGCAATGTCATCTCTACCTTACCATGTGCTCCCCTAAGCCATGACTTCACCCTTTTCAGGTTTTAAAAATATATCCTACTCAGGTTTTCATACCTCATTCATCATCATAAAAATGTGATGAGCAATGAAACTAGCTGCTTTGATCGTGGTTTCTTATTTATTCCATTTTGCAGAGTGGCAAAGGAAACATTGCTTAATATATATATGGTGTCATTCAATGTGCCCCTAGGTTACAGGCCCCGCACCTCCCTGCTGTGCTGGCCTGCTGACAGTGGGAGTTAATGGATGACAATACAGCAAAGTACTTCTGATTAGCTAAAAACTGATGGCTCAACTGTTTTTATATCAATTTAGTACAGAGGAATCATGCCACAATAAAAGCTCTTAGATTGCAGTTCTTGGTTTGATTGTATAGAAGCGGGTGGTGGGCACTGCCAATGCAAGCTTCCCTCTTTTATGCTGGGAGGGAGGGCAAAAGCAAAACACACACACAAAATTACAAACCCCACAGACAACTAATACATAGAATGACATTGTTTATCTACTCCTCACCTTAAACCTGTCTGCTGAGGCTAGCAAGAAAGATGATCATTTCTTGTAGGAAGGCTTATGCAATAAGACACCATGACAGATCTGAGGAAACACCAGTGAAGTGGCTTTCCTGAACTTCCTACTGCTACTGACCTGGATGGGTTTTGGATAGGAAAGACTGCTTATTCTATTACCGTCAGTTCCAGCAAAAAGGAATCTACTTAGAACAAGAACCTGTGGTACAACTGCCACACAATCTGTGCCTATAAAAAATGTTTATGATACCAGTTCCAGTTAAAGCAATCAGAAATTCTATAACTTGGGTTCAAGTTACTCAAATAACAGGACAGGATTCTTAAACCATTTAAAATAAATGCTTATTCTTTCTTAATAAATTGACTCACTCATAATGAGTTATATCTCACAATGATTTAATTCCTTTTCCAGAAGGAGGGTTAGGGAAAGGGAAAGAAAAAAAGAAATAAACCTGTAATGTAGCAAAATTCCCATGCTGCAAAATATATTTAACATGCTCAGCTGCCATGCTGCAACTAGCTCCAATAAACCCAAGTGTACAGCAAGCAAGGGCCTTTTCTTAACTATATAAATCTCAGCTTTCCAACTGGATCTTAAGATCTGTATCTCATATATTCTTTGTGTATTCACAAACTAGTGTAGACACATGTAAACACTCGAAATCATCATTGCCACTCCAAGTTGTCGAAGACTTGGAAAAGTAGTTATGACACAGTGCTCTCATCTATGTGAAACAAATATTCAGTAAAGGATTTTGGATAGACTTCTTTGGTAGCTTTTACTTGCTTGTGGGATTTATTTTTTTCAGTTACATACATACTAGATGTAAAAGTATTTTTTAAATGCTATTATGGTAACACAGACATAAAAGGACCTCCTTAAGCTAAGTCCCGTGCCCTGGAAAGCCAATTAAAAGACACATCTCCTTCAGAGTGGGCTACAGGTCATGACTCAGAGAATGTTCACAACAGCCATGACCAAAGTTCATTCCTTTATTGAATGGCCAAAAGCTATAGACAAAGCATGTGACAGGATGAGCGCAGCACCAAGATAACAGTAAGGTTATTACCAATGTGATGGGTCTCGGTCTTAGGAAAGACTATGGTGGGTTGTGTGTCCATTAGAGCACACACTACAGAAGCACACTGCAACATCAGCACCCTTTAGGTCCCTAAATCAGTACCACCAGCCATTAAAAACATGACTAATCATCTCCTCAGTATCTTGCATATTCCAAGGTTTGTCAAGACATGTGTCTTTATTTCCTTTGTCTTTATGTATTTTTCTTACCTGACACCCATAATAAAATATTGCTGATAGGCTCAAATCCACTATGTTCACCTTCTAACTGTGGTTTTACGGCTCATTTTAAATGTCCAAAATAAATTTAAAATAGACTTTCCTGCACAATTCAGCTCATAATGATGCACTGTAGAACCTTAGCAAGACAGAAATTGCAGCAAAGATAATGAAAGTCTTTGTAATGCTATTAGGTGAATATGGAAATATGATCAAAGAGAACGAGCATAACAATCTGTTGTTCAGTAAGAGAAATAAAGTTCTATGTGTAGGACTGCCTTTTCAACAGTACTGTCCAAAACCTTTTCATAGCGGAACAGATGTAAATAAGGATATAACAGGAGGACAAAAGAGCTGCACAGGTATAACTAAGGGCAGTCTACTTTGATTGCAGAACCTGCATTATTCAGGACGATGAATTAGACAGAGAAAGCACAGCTAGACATTAGATTCCAAGCTGAGTTTGCTGGGCTAATAATTAGAAAGCCATTTCTTTTTTTTTGTTTTTACTTGGAAAGAGAGCAAATTTGATATGGAAATTACAGACTCAATAACTCCATCCCTTGGGGCCATTTCTACAAAGTCAGTTTTCAAAGCAGAACCACAATATAAGACCATCTGGAAGTGCAAGTTGCTGCAGAATACAGTTGCTCACTTATTAAGCAGCACTTCACACCAAGAAAGAATTTTACTGAGGCACCAGACTCTATATTGGGGTTTTTTTCATTTTACTTTTTAAATTCATTTCAGGACACAGGTGAAATGAGTTTCACCTACAAGTCCAAGAGTTTGGAAACAAATGCCCATATTAATTTTCTCGCACTCTGTGAGCCACACAGGGTCTGGAAATTTTACTTTCCTGAGAGGTATGCAGTTCACTGCATCTACCTGCTCCTGCTCTTTCTAGCCTGGATTTTAACCTTAGTGTAGGCATGCACCTTTGTGTAAATGCTCAAAGCACCATGCGGTCACTGTGCATTGATGGCTACTGATGGCCAGTGGGCTTGTACAAACAGGTCTTGCCCCGAATACGTGGCTTTTTGTGGATGCAGACAGAAACAGCTGTGCTGCCAAAGATAGGATTTTCCTTACTCCTTGAGGCTTGCCAAGTCTCATGCTGTCCATGCGGCTCACCTAACTGCTTTCACCTCCAGCTGCCCAGCCGCTGTCCTGGACTCACAACCTCCTCGCACAATGCTGTGACTTCGCTCCCTCCTCAGGCTCCATTTGGAGTAAGTTGTCCCAGGAAGTCCAGCTAGCATATCCAATCCATACTTAAGCAGGTGGGGAAGTCTGTTTCTTCATTTAATGGTTCACTACTGACAAGACAGGGCAAAATACCCCAAAATCTCTGGAAACAGACCTACCTAGGGTTCAGGGTGCAATGCTAACATGAGTTAACTGTGCAGTTATAACATCAAGTAAGGCCATTTGTTTTGCTGTGGTGAAGCAGTAACAACATGGTGATGCCATTGGGAACAATGGCAATTACACAGCAAGTTGCTTTAGCACTACCATATCATTACAGCTTGATAATATGCAATCAAAACTTTATTAGCAATCATCATCAGCATCTATTATTCATTGCTTAGATCAAGCTAAGAAGGGGAAGCCTGTGTGCATACCAGAAACAGGACTCTGAGCCAGTCTAAGCACAGGGCTGGAAGCCAATTCCATGGCCATACAGTGCTGAGTCACTGCATAACCTTCAGCAATCACTTACCATCACCTCAGTTGTCCCGTGTATAAAATGGAACAGTAATAATTACATAGATATACATTTCCAAGAGACATCATTAGGATTAAATCAGGTGTACAGATAAGTATTAGCATTAATTTCTTAGTGACTACCAATTCAAAGTTAAAATATTTGATTGCAAGATTCAAGTACATACACCTAAAGCTGCAGGCATGCAACATATGCAAGTAGGCACCTGAGGTTGTAAAGTATGTACACCTATATATTTATGCACAAACTGGTCCCATAAAGCATATGAAAACACATATTCAAGTATCTATTATCCTAAATGGTATGTTTGATTCAGGTTCTTCATACTGTAAACATCCTGGATGAAGATGTGTATGGAGTCTGACAGGAACAGCGCTAGTATGCAAAGTATCTTCAATATATGCACAATTTCTGAAGATAATTTTAGTACCTGAATTTTAAGTTTTAGTCACAGTATCAGTTTTTTCATTATGCTAATGAGGCCTAACACGACAACCAACCTGTATTCCCAATATGTAACGCAGTTTAGAAACTCTAAAAATAGACCTGAAAACGATCCTCTGTTCCTTCTCAATAGTTATTTTAATTTATATTCAAGAGGCAACTAATGTCATCTCTGTTTATTTTCCTACCTTATTTTGAGTCAAATAACTATACAATGTAGCGCAACCCTAACTTCCGTGGGCAGGCATAAATTACCTACATAAATTAACAATGCTCTGCAGAGGCACAGAAATTCATCTCCTAGATCCACTTCCAAAAAAATCTATCTTCTTAGTGTAAAGCCCCCACCAGGCACATACCTCCAACTGGTGTTTTTCCCCACCATTTTCATTACTCTTAAAAGTCTGACTGCAACTTCAAGATCACCAAGAACAAATAAGCATCACTGGACTACTGAGTCACCCTTCCCTTCTCATCCCCTGTTCCACTAAGGAAGGAAAAAAAAAAAAAACAATTCTTTTGAGTGATGGGAGAAAAAGATAGAGATGAAGAAGAAATATGTTTTAGAGGTAGAAAAGAAAGAACCGATAAATGTCAAGCTAGGAAAATATTTACTGATTGGCAAGATAAAAGTGGGAGATTAACAACATTAAAAAATTTACATTGTGGGGATTGATCAGGTTATAAAACAAGTTTATTTGCACTTTAGAGAATATCAAGTGTCTGGTATGATCTAGCTGGGCAAGATAGGAAGAAGAAAAACATTGGAATGATTCAGGAAATAACTGGACAGGATCCATTCCCAGTAGGGCACAGAAACCTCACAAAGATTAATGGCTTTTGTCCGCTGGCAAAAAACCCTATGCCATTTTTCACACCTGTTTTACTATATACATGTTCTGATGCAAATTAGAGGAATGCAAAAGAGAATCAAATAAAAAAGTTTAAAAATATATACACTGTGCAGGCTGCCAATGTGAGTACAACACCCCGGCTCCATCAACAAACATGGAGCTTCACCAATTTACACCCAACGATTTTACACAGAGAAAAAACACAAAAGTTCCCTGACTTCATGGACAGCCTCATTCAATTTTATTTTTATTTTATTTAGTACAAATAACGAGCTACATCTCAACAGAGAGAGGCACTATTTGATATTTTTGCACCAATTGGTCTCATTTCTGCTTTTCCAGATGCAGGCACCTTGTAACTCCCCCACTATGACAGCCACATGTGCTGCTTTTACGCCACAGTGGGCAGAGGCAGAGGAAGGGGGTGAGCCCAGAGCAAAACGTATCTAGGGATGGATCAGCTACCACCCCTGGACCAAGTGCTAATCTTAAGCACTTGCTTCCTTTCAGCATTTCCATCCCAGTTTTATAAACAATCAAAGCATCTTGTACATCTATTAGTTGTGTTGTAAGTAAAAGCCCCTGATTTCCCTATGATGCACGCTAGCATCAATTTTATTTGAATGCAGTTTACACCAGTTCTTCTTTACACCAGCTGTCAGCAAGGTCTGAATGACCTTGTTTAAAGTGTTTATGCTCTCAAAAGAAAGCAACATTATCTGAAGCCTGTTTTATGTTTATTTTGAAAGAGCAGAGGGTTTATTTTGAAAAGTCCAACTGAATAAGTTTAAAAGACTTCTATGATAGATTTACAGTGAAGCGTGGATAGCAAAACTTGAAACATATTGCACATGTTGTATAACCAGGGGCATATAACAGGAAAGCAATGTGTGCTTACGCCATTATGGGAGTATCCAAATTGCCATTTGGTTGTCTTCTTTGCACAAGATGTTGGAAAAAAATTAAAACAGAAACAAATGTGCAATTAATTTTGCATCTTAAAAGTTTAAAGGATAATTATAAATGAACCATCATAGCCCTAAAAATGCCAATCCTGAGCCAATACTAAGCAGTCTCCATTTGATCTTACTCTCTTTCCTGAACACCCCATTTTTATGACTAGAAGTTTCTTTTTTACTTGAAAATACCCTTGTGCTGCATGGACCACTGCCCCTGGCCAGACTGCACTACTCAGCCACTAGTATGACAACAAGGTATTGCAAAAATACACTGTCACTATGTGAAATCCCACAAGGTTAAAACAATGCAGCCTCCTTCAAAAGAAGTAACAAAGCTGTTGTGCAGCACATCCTGGTCACAGGCTTTTCCGAATCCCTATTCCCTTGCCCAGTCCTTTTCTTGGATTGTCTCTGTAAAGCTCCTTAGGCACACTGATGAAGTTTGAGTCCCCATACAAGCTCTCAGGACAGTATGAAGTTTACAGGTGCCTAAGCCACAAGGTATTAGATAACCCATTTTTTTCTAGACCTGAAGCTTATGGGCTACATAAGAATTTCACATAACACTCCTCATAGAAATCTCCTGTCATTTATAACAACTAATTAGATATCCCAGCAGAATATTTCAAGAATACTTTTACTGCTACAGATAACCCAGCAAAACTAGCATAGCAAACATTGGAGCAATATTATATTTATTGATAACAGTGAAATACTTTCACTTTTGAAGCGTACGTAATGGGTCTAGCAAAAATTTGTGGTGGAAGATTTATATAGATACACAGAAGATTAGAGCACAAAAAGCCCACTTAGCAAAACCAAATTAACACATGAGAAGATAACCAGTATGACTAGTATAACATAGGCTTACCCTAGCCCTGGTTTTGTGCTGATGTACACCAGAGCATGCAATTTGTGCAACCACAGGCAACAAGCATACTGGTATCTTAATTCACAAATGTTAAGGGAATGAGACTCAATTTAAAATTTATTGGGATTACTATATATTCCCAGTTGCCATAAAACACAATATAACCTGCACTGGTGTTACGTTTCATCCAGACAGTCATGACTGCTTCCAAATCAGGATTATTTACTAACCTCAATATAGTACTCAATAGCAGCAAGAACTGCCAATAGACACATCCCAACACAGTAAGTGTTGCAAAATTTTTAAGTCACTTTGATGCAAAAATTCTAAGAAAAGAATGGCACCTTGCAAAGTGGCATCACGGAAAGTATCTTATACTCTGTATCATTGTTTGTCTCTACTGTTAAAACTAATTTCAAACACTTTGTTATTGAACTGCAGGAACTGTGTTTAAGGAAGACAAGGAGTAACAGCTGATGACAATCTGGATAATCTTGCTATATTAGCAACAAGCAGCTACCAACTCAACTCTGCAGCAGTTTGGAAGAGACAGATCTATTCTGAGAACAGGGTGGGGGAAGTGGTCATAGGAAAAGCAGAGAACTTACCTCCACAAAGAGCTCTCCAGCACTTTCCCCATGTCAGTATGATAATACTTGGTAAGGATCAGGATCACCTAAAAAGAAAACAAGAATAAATACATTTATACATGTAAACCGATATAAGAAACAGAAGTAGATCATGGGCAGCATTATTCTGGTCAATGCAAAAGTGAGGATCCTGAAAATCTGAATTGTATTTCACTTTATTTTAACCTTTTACCAGTTTTGCTTTTAGACTGGGTTTTTTCCTTCCTCTTTCCGAGAAGAGTGATTTCTGCAACTTTATGAAAGATTGTCCATTTTATATGAACAGTAGAGTTGGAATATTCACATAAACCCCCCTACCACATGACAGTCCCCAAGCAACTTGTATGACTTTCTCAGCAGGAAGAACCAGTCTGGTTGCTAGTTTAAATTTAGGAGGCAACTCTCTTGGACATCTACAGGGGGAAAAAAAAAAAATGAATCCAGTGTTAAATAATGGTGATTAACTAATTATCCAGATAACAAAATCAGGCAGAAAATGAGATCTGGTCTTCCCTACAAGATCAAAAATGCAACTTTAATGTCTGTCATTTTTCGTTCCTAGAAGTATCACCTTTTTTCCTTCAAGAACCAGCTCTGTGCTCTGTAAATAACTCATCTACATTGCCAACAAAATACATGAAAAAATTTCATCCACAAAACACCTCAGCCTATGAGAAGAGTCAGCAAGAAACACGTCCCATTCACTCAACATCCGACAAATTCACTGGTCCAACAGTGCAAAGAACCATGACTGCTGTATCAAGCTGAGTGCTATGGTTTATGTTTAGATCATTTAAAACAGATTTCCTTCACTTGCTGACAGTCCATAGTAGTGGTTCTTACACCCGCGTTCCCGTAGCAACCCCATAGCAGTAGAACAGGAAGAACCTCTGGTTCCTTGCACAGCTGTTGGCTTTCTTTAATGCGGGGTCAACATCAGCCTCCAAGAGCTTGAGGCATGCTGTTATTTAGCTCGCACTTCCTCTGCTCCTGACCACCAGATGAAATCTCCAGCTAACAGCAACTGTAGGCATTCACTTTGATTACTCAGATAATTAATATGTCGATAATATATTTATGCTGCAGTCTCTGTACACTGGAGCTTGTGAGAGAACAGAATTCCAGACCATGGGTGTTATGTACGTGGCGCTTTGGAAATAACACAGTGTTTTACAGAACTGAGCTATATAATACCAGCCTTGTTCAGGGTTATCTAAACCTAATAAATTCACAACACGTATTCCTGGATGTATATTGATATAACTAAAAGCATAACCAATCCATAATTCACAAATAGCATTATTCTCTCCTATTCTCAAGAGAGTCACAATCTACCAGACCACTTTGCTAGAATTCGATGATTTTTAAAAATAAAGGCTTGGTTTAAAATAAAGCAAGGGAAAAAAAAACCCAACTTTTACATAGGATACTACGAAGACTTACAATGCCAAGAGGAAGAACCATTTCCCAAAGGAGAGAGTATCTACCGATGAGATTCCTGGCTACAGCGCAAGCACACTCCATCAGATCAGCTATTTATTCTATTATCAGTGTCTTAACTACAGCTTTCTGCTGGTGCTTGGAATTAAGGAGAAAAAAGAAAGAAACTTCACTACTGGGAGCATCTATTGGCTCCAATTATTAAGGAAAAAGTTTCAGACCATGCTTTTCTGAACAAATGAAATTCCTCTTAGGCCACAAAAATCAACCTGGGAGGGCTTTTTTGAAAGATACCAGAATGCATATTTGGTGCATGAAAATAAAAAAGAAAATATCAAAAGATATAAGAGATTACACTTTGTTTCCATACATTCATGCAGAACCGGAGACTGAATTCTGAACTTATCCAACTTTTTTCATCCCTGTGCATCCTACAGCCATAACTTCTAAAATTCAGATCATTTTCAGCAATGTTTGTTGGAGCCACCTTGCCACAGGGTAAGCCCAATATTTCATTCCTGAATTAAACTGGTTACTATCACACACAGAAGATCCTATTGGATTACCTTCAATCCACCTGCTTTGAACTTAGCCTCTGTGGAAGCATCAACAAAGCACCTTTCAGATAAGCCATTTCTGTAACTCAGCATCTGTCCTAAGTGTTAAATACTTTCAGAAACAAAGGGTAGGCTCACTGTACTGCTTCCTAGCCGTTGTTCATCTAGGGGATGCACACACCAAACCAGAAAGCTACTGTTGTTCCACACACTTCAAATGAATGGCTTTCTGGTAATTGCAAACTGCACTGGGAGCAGCCGTGAACAGTAAAATGGCTTATTTACGCTGCAGGATTGCTGCCTTAATCTGACTCACAGCTTTGAAATACAGAGGTCAGTATCTTCCAATCTGACTGGTAAATTCATTTAAAAATTAAAGGACCTTATTTTGCATTTCAGAGGCAGGGAGAATGACTTAGTAAGAAAAACAAAGCCATAATGAGCTATCTTTGAATTCTTAAACACTGTTAGGAGAATCCTGTCACAACTTAAGAAGCAGGAGGCTGACGGGGGGCTGACCGCTGTTACAACTGTGCCAGTGGATTTTGTCCCAATATCTGAAAAATGTAGGTCAGCTATTTAACAGATTTTACAGCATTGTCTTCTGGACTGTGGGCACCTTTTCAGGCTAAATAGTGATCCTGCTAACCATAACAGTGTTTTTTCTCAATTAACAAACAGATGCAAAGAACAGGAGGAATCATTTCACAATAAAAACATGAAGGTCTTCAGTATCTCTGGATTCTGTGCGTTATTTCTAAGAGCAGAGACCTCTTTCACTGATTTCATTTCAATGGGACTCCATAATTACAAGCACTTTACAGGTTGGATTGAAGCCAATGGTTCATACACACAGCTGTCCTAGGGAAAACACTTGGGTGGCATGTAGATGGGGAGAGGCTTGAAGCACAACAGCAACTGAGCAATGATCAAGGGTATGATTCTTAACCAGCTCATACTACTACCATCGGTCATGAATACCTAAAATAAATTTAGCTTTTTTGTGTTACTATTTTATAGCTAAAATAAATGCAGGCAATGGAGGAGAATTGGATTTACCAGTTTCTTTATTTAAAGATGGATTTATAGAGTTACCTAGAGATCTCCTAGTCCATCCAGTCTCCTGTTTTATGAAGAGACTTGTGAAACCCTTTTAAACCATTTCATCTTAAATTCAGCCACAGTTCTTTGAGTTAGTCCCCAGAGTATGTCAATGAGGGTGGCAACAGTAATTCACTGTTGTGTGCTAGGGATCTACGAACGCCTGATGGTGCTTCTGGAAAAATATACCTAAGAAATGTATCCCTTCTGCTTTCATTGCCCTGAAACAAAAGTCCCTAGCCATTCCTTCTTCACAGAATTTTGCTTTGGGGGTTTTAAGTAAACACAAGTAAAAATACATACATATTTTGGTCCAAAATAAAGACATAGATGTCTAGTAGAGATTCCCTTGCTCGGTATTTGAGCATCACAGACTTCTCTTAAGAGCAGTCCTTGCTGCACCTTACAGCTTTATGATTACCTTTCTACTGCTTGTTCTGATCCCAGCGCCTTCTGCCCCTTTGCAGCAAGATGGCAGACCACTGCAGTTTCACCTCCCTTTAGGAACATTAGAATAAACAGAGCATTGTATCTCCAGTTCCCTGCCAGGTTCCCCGTGTAGAATTCAGGAGACATTTTCACCCTTTTCTTTCTAAGAAATTGTTTTATTTGGATACTACATGACAGGCATATGCCAACCATGTCACACCATACAGATTTAAAATAAAAAAGGGAGAAAGGAAACGAAAACTTCTAGCTTTTGTCACAAAATCAGTACTCTATTACCTGCTTCTTTACTAAAGCCCTTGACCTCTCCATAAAGCCAAAGGTGGCCAGTATTTCTCCATACGGGGCAAGGTATGGAAGATAAATCCCGTAGGATTCCAAAAGTTATATGCAATGTGCATTGGAAGTATGTAAGTTTTCAGTGGAAGTAATAACTGTAATTTTGGTCAATTTGTCTAGGCTGGAAGACCTTGAAGTTCAGAAATTTCTTTACCT